>JAOUZG010043367.1:742987-779401 GCA_026289955.1 Argiope argentata | reverse complement strand
CCTTATACAGTCCTGAAACGACTGAATGACGTCGTGGTTCGAATAAGAAAGTCACCGAACTCAAAACCAAGAGTAGTACATTACGACCGGCTAGCCCCTTATTATGGTGATTTGTCAAATACTTAGTTGAAACCATGGTTTCTCATTTATGTAAATATGACCTGTATATTTGTGAATAGTGTTCTTTATGTTAATTCTTTTTCAATGATTTTGTCTGTAATTTTGTGTGTATGGTATTGTTACTTTTGAGTGTCTTCTGCTCAGGGTCTGTACTGCTCGGGACGTGCACTCCTTGAGGAGGGGGCAATGTTACAAGCGGGTGAGCGGCACGAAAATTCGCCAAAGATGGCGACGTTGGCGAGGAGCCTCGCGCTAACTTGATTGGTTTGGCGAAAGGAATAATCTAGTAGCCGCTAGATTGTGCGCGATGTTTTGAGAATTTTCACGAGATTCAGGTGCACGCGCTTTTCGGCTATATAAGGACGAATAGCCGGAGCGAGTAGTTAGTTGCTATAGTGATTTGATAGAGTTAGTTGAGAGTTTGCTCTGAAATAAAAAGCGTCTCGCTGGACTAAAGGATTTGTGAGTTGTGTTTGCGTTTGCTGTTAACGCTGTGTTATTGAGCTCGCTGCGATTTACTGTATCTGTGCTGTACGATATCTGTTTTGCAGTCTGTTTTTATCGTACGTAAGACTTGAATTTACGCTGTAATTGACTGTTGACTGCTGAATTGTATTTATCTGAAATTTTTACTTTATTAATTATCCTGTAAATAACTGTAAATAGCTGTAAATAAATCTGTTTGTGCTGTCCTCAACTAAAGTCCATTCAATCCGAGCCCGCTACGCTAAAAACGTAACAATATATATATATATATATATATATATATATATATATATATAACAAATAGATACCCACAATAATAAAATTCTAGAAAAAATAAATGAATAATAAAAAATAAAACTATACCCTACAATAAATAGTCAAATATTAACAATAAAAAATAATAAGCCAAGAACATACCAGTAGTTTGTAGATTTATAATAGTAAACCTCATATACAGTCGCTCAAAAAATCGAGAGTACACCTTACTTTCACTCAATAAATCTGACTTTCAATACAAATAACTCATTAACTGGAAGTCCAAGCCTATTTTGATTTTTCCACGTAGCAAATGGTTTAATTTAAAGTTAAAATAAAGAAAAATCAACAAAATACCTCTAAACTGAAAAGTATCAGAAGCATTTTAAATAAACATTAGCAGATTTTTCCCTCAAAAAATTGAGAATACACGAAAGAAATTTTTGTAATATCTTGCAAAAAACGAAAGTGTCAATATTTGATTACACGTCTTTTGGCTTTTATAATGGTTTTTAGACGTCGTGATATTGATTCGATCAATTTTTTATTGGTATCTGAAAATATTTTACCCATTCTTGCAACAGTTGTTTTAAATAGGATTCGTTTCTAATTTTGTGTTTTTGAACAACTATTTTCAATGTGGCCCACAGAGTATTGTGGTAGTGTGTGTAAATGCTGTTTACAATGGAAGAAAAATCATTATTTTAGCATTAGGTGTATTCATTTTGGGGTCATTGTCCCGTTGGAAAAATAAATTTTTGCCCAAAACCAAATTTTAAGCACTTTTCTTAAAATTGTTAGAAAGTATATTTAAGTAAACTATGCGGTTCATAACGCCATCGATAAGAAATAAATTTCCAACCACAGATGAAGCCATACCAGCCTAAATCATGATGGAGTCCTCACAATGTTTAACTTTAAAACAACTTTTTTAAAAAAATCTAAAACAGTATTAGGCTTGTGGGGCTAGCTTCATAAGCCAGATAACATCTACGATACCGAAGTCGACTTTTTTATTATGGTCATATTACTCGGCTACAGGCTCTAGTGTTGCAGGTTCGTATGAACAGTTTCTCTTAAACAATTTGACTTTATATCCAGCTTGTCTAATTACATTTGGACCAGTTTCATTATTTACATTTCTGACTATGATTTAAAAAAAATTATGTAACAAGTTGGATGAACCATACGGTCATAGCAATCTGAAGGAAAGTGTAAAAAATTTGGTTTTAGGAGGAAATTTCTTTTTCCAGCAGGACAATGCACCCAGAATGAATGCACCTAAAGCTAAAATAATGATTTTTTTCCATTGTAAACAGCATTTACACACACTACCATAATACTCTGCAGACCACATTCAAAATAGTGGAAATTCAAACACACAAATTTCAAAACGAATCTTATTTAAAACAACTGTAGAAAGAATGGATAAAATATCTTCAGATACCACCAAACATTGATCGAATCAATACCAAGACATCTAAAAGTCATTATAAAAGTCAAAAGACTTGCAATTAATTATTGACACTTTCTTTTTTCGCGAGATATTACAAAAATATCGTTGGTGTACTCTCAAATTTTTGAGACAAAAATCTTCTAATATTTATTTAAGATGCTTCTGTTATTTTTCAGTTTAGAGGTATTTTGTTGATTTTTCTTTATTTTAACTTTAAATTAAACCTTTTGTTATGTGTAAAAATAAACAATGTTTGGATTTCTAGTTAATGTGTTATTTGTATTGAAAATTGGATTTATCAAGTAAGGTGTACTCACAATTTTTTGAGTGACTGTATATATATTCCTTGAGAACAGACCCAAAGAAGAAACATGTAGGGTGGTGTGCCAAGAGGAATGATCAAGAGAAGAAAGCAACTTCTATAAATAATGATTGTGGTAATGTAATGCAGTTTAATTAGAAGTTCCGACGTCTTACGTGGGAAGGTCTATGGTTTTGCAGGGAGATCATCAAATTTAATTTTGGGCATTTTTAAGACTAATTATTTATAGGGGTTTTTTTTTTTGCATTTAAAAATCTTAAGGAAAATAAGAAAAAATGGGAGATTTTTAATGTTATAAAGGTTGCTTGTGGTTTTCTTCGATTTTTGGAGGTATGGGAGAGGCCTATTGAAATTGGATGAAGGTGCAGTTTTTGAATTGTTAGGTGCAGAGCTAGTGCGTGGCAGGTTCTGGGTGAATGAAATACTTTCTTTTTTAAAAAACATGTTGTTTATTTATTGTAAAATTTAAGTGCCGACTAGTGGGTTAGTCATAAGGGCTGATTTTTTAGATGAGAGCTAATTCTTCTTTATATAAAATATCAATATTGCAATAATTTCTAGGGAATTCATTATTAGTTAAACTTTTTATAAGATAACTTGTTGCTTTGATATGGAAACTTTTATTATTACAAATATTTTTTATCCTGTTAAATTTGGAAAAGATTAGATCTTTTGAGTTTGAATTAGAGTTGTAATTGCTAAGCTTAATTAATTTTAAATTAAAATTGTCTCTTTTGCCATAGATACCCACTAGTGTTTTGCCATTAGCAATTTATATATATATATATATATATATATATATATATATATATATATATATATATATTCACATCTAAATTAAATCCTAAATTAATTTCCAAAGTTTTATCATAATTTAGCCCATAATAACGTCATTCAAAAAATATTTTCTTATTCCCTGAACCCATTACATTTTTTTCTATTTAATTAATTTAAATAATTTTTTTTAATTGCTTTTGTCAGGGGTTCTCACACTCTGAGTGAGGGAAAAAATATCTGATCTAAACAATTTCTTCTAAAAAAAATCCCTATGTTTTTTCCCTTAATTGGCTCAACATGTATTGAGAAAATCCCTATCGGAATCTCATGATATATAAGAACTGTGAAAAAAATATTTTCCTGTCAAAATATCATGATATATAAAACCAAGGATAATTAATGTTGTAGTTTTTTTATGCTCTTCTACTTTTGTGCCAAACTGTCAGCATACATATCTCTTGTACATAAATTGTAACCTCTAAGGATGCAATAGAATAAACTTAAAATTTCAAACTGTCTTTTCCCTGACATACCCACATATATCAAGATAGTGTTAATTTAACCACTTTTCTAAGCCAAAGTATAGAATTATGAATCCCAAGAAAATAGTTATTTTTTAAAATTCATAATAATATTGTAACAAAAATCAAATGATTGTAGGTATAAATTCTTAAGCAAATGCAAAAGAGAGAGAGGAAATATTTGAGAATTCACCTTTGACAATTAGTTTATTGCAATAATATATCTCAGGTTTAAACTTGAATGAAACAAAAAGAAACTTCTAAATATCATTAAAAAATATATTACTGTTTTCATGTCCCCATCAACATCAATGTCTGATTACAATGAAAAAAAAAAAACTTTCTTTCTTGCAAATTTGTAGAACTGAAAAGATTGATAATTACATTGCTATTTTCTGGAATTGGTTTATTTAAGATTTAAAATATAAGAACCACATGTAAGAATATCATATCAAAAACATAATAAAAATCAAATTATAGTGGGTTGATTATTAACTCAGTATGAACAGAAATAAGCAAACATGCCAAATATAATAACTATATATAGAGGCAATTAATACAATGTTTTGCATATAATCATACATAAATAAAGATTCACAATAAAATAGCCTGAAGTGCTTTGAATTGTTTATGGAATAGTGTCTCAGGAGAAATGTTGAAAATTCTATTCATAAATATTACAAAACTTAAAGTAAAATTTGCATAGAAAAAAAAATGTGTTCAAATGAAATAACAATGTTGTTTTTGACAAAAATGAAGATATTTGTATAAATCATGTACAAAAAATAAGGCAAAAATGTTTGATTATTTATAGATAACCCAGCCTTTAAAAAATTCTTGATTTAAATAATTATGCTAGATTCATATATGAAACTCTATGATAAGACAAATAATTTGAAAAAATATTTTTTACAAGGATATTTTAACAGCATGTGCAACAAAAGCATGTAGATAAAAATACTGGTTAAAGAGATCAGATTTTTACACCTAAAAAATAAGTCTTAATATCTTCAAAAAACAACATGTAAAAAATATGCAACATCAGAATGATGGTAATTATTAAATGATACCGTAAAAGATGGAATGCACACATAAAAGAGTTCAATAATTAAAATTTCAATGGGCATTCATACATTCCTTTATCTCTCTTGTGCAAATTATAGTATTTTTTATAATTACTCAATTTACTTTGAATGTTATTTTAGTCACTCTTTTTTGTGAAGAATAAAAACTTGCATGTTCAACCTCAAAATTCATCAATTTTTATGTTTTATCAAAGAAATTAAAAAGAAGGTTCAAAACATTTCTAATTAAATACTTATTTGTAATTCTATGAATAACAGTTTACAATTCTTGAAGAATTATAATAATTTAATTTTACATATTGCTGCTATTTTTATAAAAAAGCTGGTATACCATTATGTATTAGTAAAAAAGAACATGCAGAGAAATATTTTTTTAGCATACTCATGAAGCAAACGTGCTGTCAAGGCGTGAGCTTCCATATGATGAACAGGAATAAGAGGCTTCTTAGACATCTCAGCCAACTGTTTGGCATATGTCACTCCAACTAGCAGTGATCCTTTCAAACCAGGTTTAGTCGTGACAGCAATAGCTGTAACATCCTATTTAAAAAAAAAGATAGTAATAAGTAAAAAACAATTACTTCAGTTATTTAAAAAATAAAAACATTCTCTTCTTAAAATTCTTATGCATTCCAATATTTTAATCATCAGAGAACAAATAAAATTATACACAAGTATTATGCAACTAAATGTTGTCAGTTAACAATTTTCCTAAAGAATTTTTTAAAAAATTTAAAACAATGACTTTATTCTGTAATTTTTGACTTCACAATTATGAGATTTTCTGAAAATGAATTTCCATATAGTCTTGAAATTTAAAAATTATTAGTTTTTATAATGTAAACTCTCATAATCTGCTGTTTTTATGATTTACATAATAGTTTAAAGGATTCAGTTTTATTAAAGCCAAAAATTACAAACAAAAAACAATATTTAATATTTTCTCCATGTTTAAATACTAAATGAGGTCTATAACTTTCTTTCTTTTTTTCCTCCCTCTCACCAGATTTAGCAAGATTTAAAAAATACTTATTCATCAAACTCTGCATAGCATTTTAAACAGCTTTCTTCTAAATAGTCCCTCTGTATAAAAAAGTAAAAACAATCTGATTGAATTGAACAGCAAATTTTTTATGGGTAGAAAACAAAATCATTAATGAATTTGACAGTATCTATGAACAAGCTATGATCTATGGTTAATCTATGGCTCTGGTCGACCGTATACTTTTTCTCCTAATCATACATTTTTTATATCCTTTTTAATGCCATTTTCATCTTTTCTAAATTAAATATATATTGATAAAGCATAAAGCACAAACATAAAAATGAGTATATAATATAATTTAAAGAATTTATCCACAGAAATTTCACATGGAGGCTTTTGATAACAATGTTAAGGATTATATTGCAAAACTTCCATTAGAAGTTGGTGATAGGAAATGAATTGGAAAGAAAAAATATATAAATATAAATTGCTAATTGCGTAGTTTATAACAAATGTTTATCTTAATTATTACTGTATAATAGGAAATGTGGAAAACTTTGTAAGTACTTCCAAAAGGAGAAATAATGCAAGTCAACTATATGTGTGAAGAAAACTATTCAAAGAGAAAAAAGACGATAAAAGAAATTTGAAAGAGTGCTTTAAAAATATAATGAAGCAACCATTAGTTAAAATCAGCTAATAACAAATTAAAAGAAAGTGAAAAAGTACAACATTTGCATCAAAATCATACAAAGAAATCTTGTTCTATATTTAAACAATATAATCTGAGAAATTAACATGTCCATTTGTAAACCGAAAACAATTAAGAAACAAAAAAAGAAATTAAATAATAATCAAATATCAGTAATAAACTTGAAAACAATGGTGCATATGTATTATCTTGTTGACTATTTTTGCCAAATCAAAAAATGGTCGGCAATAGATTGCTTACAAATAAAAATTGATTTGAAATGTATTCAAAAGAATTAAAGAATTTTGGCCATCAAAATGAAGTTTAATGTGGTTGGCATATTGTTGGAATATCAAACAGATAATACATATGTACCAAAATAATTCTAGAGAAGAATAAGAAAATTTGATTCTAATATTTGCATAAATCAACTTGATAGATCTAAAAATTATGAACTGTAGTGTTAATTAGCTCAAGTACATGATTTGAAACACTCTTCAAAACCTTAGAATGACTGTTCAAATGAATTATTTGTCTGATAACCAAAAGAAGTGTACTATGTTCTGTGTTGTTGTTATTCCTGAGAATTTTAAAAATAAAACAAAAAAAATAAAACTGCAACTTTCTGGTGTATTTGGGAGTTTTGAATGATTTTTTTTAAAAATTAAACATACAGCATGATAATGAAAAACATAACATTATTGTAATTACTTAGGGAAATTGCATCCTAATTCTCCTTAAAAAATTATAATTAATACAAAATGTTAAAAAAAAATTTACTTTAGTTGATGTCAATTTAAAACTGATAAATTCTGAAATTAAAAATCTGTTGAAAATACAGCCCTTGGAAGAAGATAAGAAATTTGCTTTATGGTCACTTATTTCAAATTTGTTATAATGAAATTTGACACATCTGAAATTAACTTTATAATACCTCAAAAAGGATATTCTTTATAAGTAAAATTCAAAAAAAAAAAATTCCTCATGGATAAGCTGCAACTGTTTTGTATAGCAATATTTTCTCAATGCCAAATGAGCAAAAGAACCAAATAACTGATATACATTACCATTCACTTACAGAATATATTGAACTATAATACATAAAACTTCAAGAACAATTAGTTATTAAAACTAAAGGTCTGAGAAAACATGCTTTTAAAAACTCATTTAATTAAAGAAAACCAAGTATGTGATTTTTTTTTAAAAAGTTTTCTTTTCTTTTTCTATATCAGCCATTTTTACATTACATAATTTTCTAATTATTTATTAAAAATTAAATAAATAATAAAATATTTGCTCTTAGTTCACTAATTTCAAGATTTTGAATGAATATACTAACCTCGAGATTTATTTTGCTGTTTTCTAATGCTGATGAAACAACTGGTTTTATGTTTTCTTTATGGAAATGAACTGCAATATGAGGAATAACTCCACCATTGCTATAAAAAAGTTATAATGCAAAAAATAAAAATTCAGACACATATAAAATACTTTTTAAATAATGCCATCCTGTCAAGTTAAATAAAAAAAATTTTGTAAACTTCAAAAAAAAAAAAACTTTAAATTATATACATCTTTTTACTTGGAGCATCTAAAAGTGCTAATTAAAATAGTTTATAGAGATCATGTAGCATTAATTAAATACAAAAGGTGGAATTCATCAAGAAATAAGAGAAGAATTAAATTAATATGGGTTTAACTGCAATAAAATTTAGTAAATAAATCTGGTTTAAACAAGATTGAAAAATATAATCATATATATGGTACTTTTCCGTTAACTAGGCACCAGCGAAAAATTGAAATTTTGTGTAATTCTGCATTATTTGGGCCTATTTCACTTAAAAATCACAGTAAGAAATATGGCACAATTCTATAGTATTTGGCACTTTTTTGCTTGAACCCGGCAAAGAGAAAAGTACCATACACACATATATATTACCACTTGTGTAGGGAAATAAAAGACACTTTTAAAACTTAGATTTATTTCTCCAGAAGAGGCATAATTTATGTACAAAGAAGAAATATGTTAGTCTAAACAGAATAGATAAAATATGTCTGTCTATTTTTATATGCAAAAACATTATGAAGAAGCATAATTGGAAGGTCCTAGCTTTAAAAAGAATGTTTTCACTATGTTGCTTAGATAACATATAAGATAATTACTTTGAACAATAAAGAAATTTAAAATTCATTTAACTGAAATGCAATAATCATTTAATCAAAATACAGCAATAGTCAACCAGATAATTGTCAAAAAGGATTAATTAAATTGCATTAAACCATCAGTACTCAAGTTAGTGTAAAATTAAATATAAAATTTTTAATTAAGTTAAAAACACTAAGTTTAGAATAATAACATTCCATTTTTTAAAAAAATGCAGAAAAATTGGTACAAAAATCAATAAAAAGGATTCATATTATAATAAAAGGTATTTAAAATATAAAAAATGCTTCTGAATTACTTAAATTACCTTAAAATAAAATCAAAGGGAGACTCAAAATGGTAACACAAGATTTCAGTCTAATCAATATAGTATATGTTTTGCTATTTAAAAATTAATCTAGAGTTAAAAATTCATATCAGTTTGTTGAACAAAGATAAAATACACAAACAACAAAATGTATTTGTAAGTTTTATTATTCTGTGAAAGTAAAACATAACTGCCTTAACAAAAGAGACATTAATGGTTATAGAATATTTTTTTTTCAAATATGACAAAAGAGATTTAAATACAAAATTTTCTTAAAATATGAAACAGACCATATGGAAAAAATGCATATCTAAATGATAGAAGTACTTAAAAAAGGTCATATAAATTTAATAAAGAAAGTTTTCGGTACTCGTCATTATGACATTTTGATAGTTAAGATTGTAATTTCAAGGAGAAACAAGAATTGAGTCTTTGCACTATTGGTAAATTAAGTAATATATTTATAAGAGTTTCTGAAGTTTATATAAAAAAAGGTCCAGCATGACAAAATTAATGTTTGTACATAACTGTGTAAATAAAATCAGTGGAAGAAAGAAAAATCATTGAATCATGGAAAATTATCAAGTTTTAATACAATTCTTGCATTGACTATATTAATTAAACACAATTTTGGATTTGTTTTTTCTCTCTAATTAAAAATATGGTATTTTAAACAACTTTACGAAAGAAATCTAATAATTCCATCTTTAAAGAAAATATTTTGTACTAAATCATCAAATTTACAGGAAATCTCATTTAATGATAAAAGCACAATTACGGATAAAAATTTCTTAAAGATCTTAAGCAATTTTGTGGATCATTTCCTATCAGAATAATAAAAACCAGGATAAATATAAAACCTTTAAGAAAAATATATATACTCTAAATGTATTTTCATTTGTGATTCGAATCCTTCTCCCAAGATAATTCCATTTTCATCCACAACAGCTGCACCAGTGTCATCGCAACTAGTTTCAATTCCAAGAACTAATTTTCTTGCACAAGAATATCGTCGATATGAAATATTTTTTAAAGATTTGAAAGTTTTGAGGATACCGGTAAATTTCATTATTTGCTCAATACCGATCACAATATCACATGTTTGAAAATGTTGTTTATAAATTAGTACCGTTATTGACAGGAAATATATTCCGCAGCAGATAGTGAACGACAAATATCGTGTCAAAATTGTTGGTTCCGGAATCTAGTTCGATGCGTGAAATGAAAGGTAAACGAACGTATTCGATTCCTTTGACGGGCGGACTACAGAGTGACTAGATATTTGTATCAAACCTTCCTCGGATCGATGTGAGAGATTAAAATTCTTTTTTGAGTGGAAGAAAGGATTTATAGATAGAGAGATTTATAGACTGAGTGGAAGAAAAGATTTATAGGTTTATAGATATTTTTTTTATTTAACCGAAATAAGAAAACAACAGAGAATGCATCTTATATATTCGATTAAAATAAAATTCATTTAAATTTTTTCAGTAGGGGTGGCCATACTTTCAGATTTTTTAAAATACTTTTTATACTATTTTTTAATATACAGATATTTAATCATTTACTTTTAAAATGAAAGAATTCACCAAAATAAATTTCATTGCAGCGCACAGAAGGAAGTAATGCTTTATTGTGCATGCCAACACTTTTTTAAATATAATTGTAAATTGTGTAAATATACTTTTTTAAAGGGAAATCGAACAAGCTTCTTTATTATTCTATCTTCAGAGATTGCATCGTGATATATTTTGAGTGATGAACATACTGAATGAAATGAAAGTACGATAGAGTCAGAGCAGAAAAATAAAAAAAAGCACCGAAAAAATTGGTTTCATCCAAGAATTCTTATTAGAACAATAATTTTATTTAGCCAGAAGTAAAATTAAAGAATACAGATAAATAGGAGAAACTTATAGTAATAATAACAAAATTTGAATATGAAAAACAGTCTCAATAAGTCTCACAAAAAAATAAGGATAGATCGGTTTTATGTTTTACCTTTTTGTAAGCAATGCAAAGATTTCATCACAATAAAAATTCTAACTAAAATTATTATATTATCTTTAATTTTTGAATCAAAGAATCAGAAACAACACAATTTTCTTCATCATCATCAACTCAATCACTATTACTTTTTCAAAATACTTTCAGAAATATGCCATTTTTTAAAAAATATATATTCAGGCTTATAAGTTTTTTTTACACTTATTTCATGATCAACACGCTAATTTTGGTGAATTTCCAAGGATTTTATAAAATAATTCTGAATTTACAATTTCTTTCAGTCTTTACTTGAAAATATAATTCAAAAATGCAATATTTCAATACAGAAGCAAATATATTCTCTATTATCTTAAAAGTTGGAAAATATTTTTTTATTCCATTTTAGTAAAAGGAAAATAAGCTATGAAATAATATATTTCTTATTCTAAATAGAAAATTGCAAACATATTTTTTTTCCTTTTGCTGGAATATGGATAAAAATAAAAGACTTGATAAATAAAATTAATATTAATGTGTTTTTAGAAAAAATATTGAATTCATATTTTTCTACAGAATTTTTGATTCGCAGATTTAATATTTATAATAACGGCAAATCAATGAAAAAATTTCTATAGAATTTTTATCTGTATAGAAGGAAATTAAAGTGATAACAGGGGTCAAGAATTATAAATACATACCGTTTTTTTGGGGGGAGGAATTAATTATAGTTTAAAGATAAATCATATTCCAAAAAGCATACTATATTGTATAATATTTTGAAATCTGGGTAAAGAGTAACGTACAATATTTTTTACATCATTGAAACAGTGTATTGGTAACTATTGGTGCTCTTACATAGCTCGGTAAAAAGAAATCTAAATTTCTTTCAAAATCGAAACTAATTCTTCTAACTTTTAAAAAAAATCTAAATCCATTTTTCCTTTGCTTTTCATTTAAATTCAGAGTCAACCGAGGACGTTCTATTTACAAGCGATGTCGTTTCTTCTGAGCCAGACAAACTTTATACCACTTATTTGTTTTATTTTCTTTACTATCTAAATAGATTGCAACTTCTATTTTGGGAATATTTTCTTATATTAAGATACTTAGAAATGATTTTAAAATTTCAGCACTATTTATGACGGTATGCACCTTTAATTGAATGCACACCCACAAATAATTTTTCTTTTAAATATATTTTTGTTTTAAATTTATTGATAAGATAAATGTATAGGAATTTATAAAAAACGCAGAAGCAGATTAACTAATTAATTAATTTTTTGCTTGTCATTATTACTACAAAAATAATTACAAAACTGTTACTAAGTATAATTAAATTTTTTAAAATTATTTTACTGAATTACTAATTTCGATAAAAAAAACATTACAATTAGTTGAATGGTACGATAAATATTTACAATAAATGACAATAAGATTGATAATATTAGAAATGAAAAAGACATTCAAAGGAAAAAGTTGCTAGAAAAGGATTTCAAATTTAATAAATGTACAACATATCTCTTTCTACAATCCTTATTATATTCATTGTATTAAGCACACAAAAATTAAATTTGAAGCAGAAGTGATTCAATTCCAATTAATTCAATAATGTGTCAATAGAATTGCAATTTATTAAAGCAATGGAATTTCATTGCACTGGCTTCGTAATTTATATACCTACAAATTCCCAGATAGCTTGAATTAAAAAAAAAATTACAACTATTACTGTAATGCTTTTGCATTCATTGAAAGCTAATGGGATCACTTAAAAAATTATCCCGGATTTAATTACAAATTCAAGCAACGTCTTGACTAGAGTCCCACGAATTATAAAATGAGAAAACTGCCGATATTCACTAAGTAGGAGAAACGAATACAGAGCGATAAATGCGCCATAACATAAACCAAGTTGTTTAGGTTTACCAGGCAGCAAATCCTCAAGTGACGTTATTTCGTCGTCGTTTGCCGACGAAAGTGCTGACGGAATTTTTGCCGTGTGATAAGGTTTTAATTTTCGATCGTTCTTTTAACTTAAGGTTTTAAAATTTCAAATTAAAATGTAAGAAAGAAGCAATCCTGTTTGTAACTAAGATTTGTTATTATAACAGCTTATGAAAATTTGGTTCAAATTTATTACATTTTAAATATGTGGTAAATTATTTACCGTATAAAAACTATTATAGTTGATGTTTTGAATAAAATTTCAAGTAAAAGGAATTATTTCTCAGTATTTTATATATTTATTCTAGAATTTTACTGTATCAATAATACAGTCAATTGCTGCTTTTAACAGTTTGAATATTATTACAGATTGTACAAAATTCCTTATATAATATTCAATTTTCCTCGATATTCATAATAATTTTAACCCTTTGCGGTCCGATGTCGAGTGGGACTCAACATCGGACCGCAAAGACTGTGCATCATTTTGACTTTTTATTTATTTATTTTCCAAATTTAATTGTTAAAAATGTCTACATTATAGTTAAGAGATGTAGATTGATTTTTCAAAGAAAGTAGACTTTAAAGAATTATATATATATATATATATATATATATATATATATATATTTTTAAAAACATTAAATAAATCTTTGTATTAGGTGAATAAGTTTGCATCTAAATATTTTTTGGACTGCAAAGGGTTAATTTGAAACTCGATTTAGAGCTATAAAATAAGATGGGCCGGCCCATGACTAAAGCACATCTGCATTGTTATGATTCTGAATGAATAAAGCCATATTATGGATATACTTTATTTTCTCTTTGGTTGTTTCAAAGAATTTCAATTTTGAAAATACAGCTCCATGATCATTATTTTTTCAAAGTTGCTAAATGAACCTTTTTTCCTTAACTTTGAAGTTAAGGAAAAAATTTCCTTTTCTATTCAATTTACAATTTTAGTGGAAAAATAAAATTTATTTAATAATAATTTAAAACAAATTTTATTAACCTTATTTTAAACTGATAAGTGAAAAAATGCATATATATTCGTTGAAGTGCTCATTTTGAATATTAGGGCTAAAATGTTCGTTATGGAATAACGAATTATATCAAATGAGGTGTATATATATATATATATATATATATATATATAGTTTTTGAGTTTTTTTCTTAAACATTAATAAGATTATTAAATAAAATAAAATATTAAATAAGATTATTAATAAAACACCATTTTTATTAATGGCCAATCGATATATTTTATTATTTTCTGATGCGAGTAGTTTTATACTTCAAGATATGTAAAGTAGTCAACAAATTAATAATAAACCTTGATATTAACTGTCATTTTAATTTTTATGCATTTTGATACGTGTTACTTTAAAAATGTTTTTATTTACATTAGTTATCTCATTAAATATTGAGAAATAATTCATCCACTACTTTGGAGGCACATGTTATAGAATTATTCTTGGATGCCAAGAAAGAGATCTAAATTAAACCTTTACTAATTTTCGTTCCCTGCAGGAAAAACCATACATCAATAATTTCCCTCAAATTTTGTACCTGTGTTCACTAAAGTATGGAGATTCAATTTCTGAAATATTTCTTATTATGTCTAATTATAATTGCTAATGTGCAATTTCATAAGCACAGGGAATGCATATTAAGAACATAAATGTGTTTAAATCAATAATTTATGTTCTAGTTATATAAAGCTAATAACAAATTAAATAGAATGACAAAAATAGCATTTGTCTAATAAATTTCCTGATATCAGATGTGGAAACAATCATGACAGACACGAATTCATCTTTTGTCCTCCGTCCCTTTACTCTAAAACAGCATTCGATAAATAATGAGATGCATTTTTCAAAATGTCTTCTAAGACAGCTAAGTTGAAAACAAAGTCTTCATTATTTCAATTTCTTAAGCGACCCACCAAACAAAACTCAAGAGGATTTATATCGGTTAAGATGTTGAAAATGGTCAATCGAACTGCCAATCGAGAGTGTTTTATGCAATGACAATTGAAAAGATACGAAATGATTGAAAGATAAAGAAGGATATATGGGAGTGCATCGTTTTGCTCTAAGAATATGATGTGATGGCGGTTTCTTCGTTGAAATAATGGAGAAATTAAGTTCCATTGCAATAATGCATACTTAGAGCTAATATTAGAACTATAATTTATTCATATTATGAATTTTGTGTAACCAGGGAGTTCCACCCCTGCTTGCTTATACTCGCCAACTTCCAGGAACTGATAACGCAGTTCCTTCCGGATCGCTTCGTGATCCTAGCTTGATAAGATTACCATCTTAAAAAACCACTTCAGTCTAGCAACAGCTATATTCCGATTCATTTTATTCCAAAATAAAATAAAACAATGAAAGAAATAAAAAAAATGTAAGGCAAAAAGTACATTTGAAAATTAACTTAGAGAAGTTCTATGTAAACACAAATAATTTCCATTCAAAAACTATATGCATTGGCCATTGAAACAAACAAAAAAATTGTGCTTTGCACACAATTTTTCAAATTTGGAAAGCTGCATCACAGAAACAGCTTGAGAAATTGAAGTTTACAGAAAAATAAATTTTCTGTATGCAGATATATTTAAATTTAGTCTTTTCCAGATAAAACAATGAAAAAATAAAATAAAATGTAATTCAAAAAGTACATTCGAAAACTGAACTGCTCTTGGGGGGGGGGGAACTGCAAGGGATAGACTATGAAACCGCAACCACTCAAATTTTCCTCTTGGAAACAGCAAGGGGTATACCATTTAATTGCAAAATTAGTTTAATGGAGAAATATTTTTTAGCTATCACCTACAGAATAAAAATCAGTTGTCTCTATTAGCAAGTGGTTCGCCATTATCTCTAACAAATATAGCTGCAATTTCTGTTTTTGTAATAGGTTAGTTATATCTACGTTTATCTAAATTTCTTGTCTTGAAAACCATCCTGATATGTGTAGAAGAATTGTCTTCAATTATTCAATGCATCTGCAGGTAATAATCGATGAACCGATTAATTGTTCTCAACATAGAATCCATTCTTTATCATAGAGAGCAACCATCCTTCATTTCTCTCCTTGTATTTTTCAGTGACTTCACTGGTATCAAACATATGTAACCGATCATAGCCTGGCTTGTTACGATCACTCTTTAAAGAAGAAACCATATGGTATATCTGATCATGAATCCATAGCAATATGGCCCTATTCCAGGTGGAGGTTTGATTTGAGCTCCCATGGAAGCAAGAAAAAACATGTGGTATATCTGAACATGATTCGTATAGCAATATGGCCCCGTTCCAGGAAGAGCTTCAATTTGAACTCCCATGGAAGCAAAATGCATCCGATAGTTTCTTTGTATCTATGATTAGCAAGTCTTTCAATATTTCCAGTAGATTCAGCAGATCTTCCAAAACAATTTTTTGATCATGGCAACATTTCATGTATTTGGCACTTGACTTCTTTTTTCCAGTAACGTGCTTAGCAAAAAGAACAGACTCCAGACATAGTCCCACAACCCTACAGTCCGGAAACTTATAAACGTTTAACCCTATCTCGTTCATTACGACTGAATCTTCTTATGCATGTCTTAAACCTTTTGGACGATTCCGTTTTAAAATCGATACGGCGTGACTTGAATTCACTGTAAACACTTTATCTGTTAATTTTTTGTTCAATTTTTTTTAATTGATGAAAGAATAGCATTCTCGTGAAAATCTTATCTAACCGAGTGTTTATGTTTGCGGGCGAGATCGAAATGCTGCCGAACGGCAATGAACATATTCGGCCTGATTTTGCGTCTACGTAAGCGTTTTATAAGTATAGATTAGATTTGTAAATTGTTTAATTGTATAAAAATTATTTGTAATGGAATCTTACGTCAGTGGGAAAAGACTGTTTTATGGGGATTTCCAACAGAAGATCGCCATATTTGATTATTTTGGCGAGGTAGGTTTGTTGGCGACATAATGAGGTCCTAATGGTTCTTACTACGCTCTAAAATGTGCAGTGGAAGCTGAGAATTAAAGATTTGTTCCTAGGGAACGTTGGAGAAATTTCCAAACTTCCCCGGAATGTCTGTGTAGTTTCTACGTTCGCCCCGCCCACATTCGAGGGACGCTATATAAGGCGTGGCGTGGGAGGAGAAGTGAGTCTGTTCAGAAAAGAGCTGAGTTAGTGGAGGTGGCTTGAGAGAATGTCTTTTCTTTTAGTGTGCTTTCTAACACCAGCCTCGCTGTTACCCGTATTTGGTGGATTGAATAGTGTTAATTACCCGTGTATTTGTAGTTTGTGTTGTGCGTATTTAACACACGTTTCGTAGACAATAAAGTTTGCATTTTATCTGCATCTTTGCAACGTTCTTGAGAGTTCTTGAGTTTCGTAACATTCCAAAAGAAATAAGGATCGGTGAGGAAAGAAGTGGTGAAGCCACTACATGGAAGAACATAATGGAATTTGTTGGATGCATCTTAGGCGAGGAAAACGAGGAGAATTGCAGAAGTTTGGGAGTCCGTAGAGTAAGTCCGCCGATTCCCACCTCCTGCTAACTCCTGTCTGGACGCTTTGCGTGCGGTCGTTTTTATTACTACCAATTACTATTTGTGGGCTACTGTTTGTTGTAAAGGGCTGTTGCATGCTGCATGTGTTCATTTCGGCCGTATATTGGTTGACTTTGTATTAGTGTCTTTTTGTTTAATAAAAGGCATCGTCGTTACTACAGAGCTGTTTATTTCATCGACCAACAAATTTTTATAGAACTCGGAAAGTTCCGCAACAATATGTTTCTGTATAAATAATGCGTATATCTTTATTAGACACGTCAAATATAGTATTAGTTATTATAAAGTGTGGTATATATATAGCCTCAAATATAGTATTAGTTATTATAAAATAAAACAGAATTATGAGAGTCTGCATTCTTTCACATGAATAGAGATTATAAAAAGAGAGAGAGATGCAATGAAATTGCTGGCATGTATAGAATAACTTGGATACTTTTTCAATAACTAAGTGATAATGATTTAAATTGTAGTTCAGAATAAGTGATTCTATGGAATTTTTAATAAATCATTAATTAGAAACGATTCATTTGTTTATTTAATAAACAGACATAAAACTAAGCAACATAAATGTTAATTAGTATGAATTGTATCGTTATCTGAGAAATATTACATGTTTCCAGTTATGCATTTAAAAATATTTAAGATAAAATATTTAAATCAAAGTATTTGCAAGTGTTATTTCCCGATTTTTTTTATTTATTTGATAAAAAGTTCATTGTTATTGATTATTTCTCTGATATTGATTTTAAATTCAAAATCAAAATTTTAGAGAATATTACTTAAATGTACATATTTTTAAAATATTGCAAAATATTTGCTTTGCATAATATTACATACTTTGCAAAATATTTTCATTTTTTTCAATCATTGGCATCTCAAAACCCACATCCAATAACGGTAATTATTATCTTTTAAAAATGTTCTAACATTACTGATATAACTCCTTTATTATCATGCCAAAACATGAAGTTTTTCGCATGAGGTTTTTGGCGTCAACAAAAATCCATAGGTGAAAAATAAAATTTTATTATCTGTACGAGCATCTCAAAAAAATCAGCTTTTAATATCGTGTTCCCAACGCATTTACAAAATCTCTGATTGAAAAAAGTAAGTTAATGACTACCGCAAATAAAACCTAGAAAAATGTTACTTTGAGGACGTTATTATATGAAGGGAAATAAATAGGAAATGTGATATTTTTTTAAACAATGAATGCGAGACAAAGTTTTTTGATCGTTTGCAAAACCAAAGTAACTAATTCAATGAAACAATTAAAATGAATAAAACAAGAGAATGAAAAATAACGAGCATGTGGTGTTTGGCCGTTCAAGAAATTATGTACTGACATGATACATTGAAATATGTGTATCGGATTTCATTTTAATCTTTATTATACTTTTAAACATGTGATTAAGTATATCTCTACATTTCTTTTGCTATGAATGAAAACTAATATTGTTTTCAAAGCTTCACCAAATATATGATTGTGTTATTTTCTTCCATTGCTAAAAACCAAAGAAGGATTTGGTTTAATAAGAAAGAAGCTGACAGGACGAATAAAAATTTGAATTACGATATCGCTCACTAAATTTAGAGGACATAATAGTGCTATGTATCATAGAGCTGATTTCCAATAAAGAATTTATGTAAATAGTGAACCGAATATATGTAAGACCGTTAAAACAAAGGGTATTTAATGTTTTATAATTTGATAGAATCATTGACATAAAATATTGTCAAAACGATGACTAGTTGTTAATAAATTTTAAATAGCTTATTAAATACTTTTTTTCATTTTTAAAACCATGAATTCTTTAATCAATCCCAAGGAATAAAGTATTGCAAGTTCATGTGTATAACATTTTAAAGGCACTTTCCGCAGTAAAAATCCAGAGTTTACAACAAACATTGTATACCTAGTAGCACATATATAGTGTACAATATTATATGATACTAAATAATATTCGCAAAATTGTGTAATATTGCTGAATATTAAATGACTTAATATAAAATTGCACAATATTGTATAATATTGTTAGAAAGGATTTGCTATCTGGGTATCCATTAGCGTTCTTAATGATATCTATTTTGAGTAACAAAACTTCTTAATGAAATCGTTTTTAGGAAATAATATTTTTTTCAAATTCCAACTTGCGTGTTATATACTTAACTTTAATATTTATCTGATCCAAACCAATAAAAAATTGAATAAAGAGAAAAATGTGACATTTAAAATTCCTTTCAAAATACATTATATTAATTTCAGCTTTCAATTTAACTTTGTCATCGTTTGAAATAATCTAGTACCTAAAAACAATTAATCTCTGCCAAGCATGATTAGTGGACATTTATTCCTCTTAATATTCTTAATAATATTTTTACTTTATATTAACTGCCTAAGTATGTATAAGACAAGAAATATTAGAATGTTAATTTGACATTAAATGAAAAGTCAAAACAATTACTTTTATTTGATAAAATTATTTTACTATCTAATTCTTATAAATGAGAAATTATGGAAAAATTAAAATAAGTGTTTACATTTGGTGGTAGCATCTATAATCACAAAAATTTCTTCATAAACTCAATACCCCAATATCATCAAAATTTGAATATTCAAAAAAATTTTTGTGTGTTAATTTCACTATAGGTATTGCAATTCTTATCACCTTCTTTATTCTAAAGCTTATTGCTCATTTTATTTTTTTTAAAAAAATATTTTATCCTATATAATTAAATATATAAAAACTTAAATCTCAATTTTTTTTAATGATTTTATTGGCTTTTACTTTCATAGCAAAGGAAAACGGTCGAAGTTGAAGGGACCATAATAAAAATTCAATGTGATAAAATATTGTGTTTGAGAAAAAGTTAGCCTAAAAATAGTACATCAAAAGAAAATAATACATATTTAATTAATTTAATTCTTTAAAAGATTTTCTTTTTACATTTTCGAAAGTTTTCATTCATAATTGATAAATATTACTCAAAAAATAAGCAAATAGTAAGTAATTTAATCATGAATTTTATCAGAATGAATAAATATACAGTATGAAGCAGTTGAGTACGATAACTTTTCTCTGAAACTAATAATAATCAAAAGGAATGATCATCCGACTGACGCTACGTAATGCAAAAACAAGGATGGTGGATCCAATTATTGACATATTTAAATATTGAAAAATAACAAAACAATTAATTTTTCGGAATTCATGATTTTAACTCTAGCCAATTAGCCAAAGTAAATTCACATTATATTTGATATTTGATGTGAACAGAAAATCTGTTGGAGCCAAATTTCAATGTTTCATTACCTCAAATAGATTTTTCCGTCGTAATTGCAAAGAAATTATTAAATCGTTTTTATAAAGCAGATTGCGGAGATTTGATTTCATTTTGCACTTGAAAATTTCGAGTAATATAAATAATATAGAATTACGGTTTATTAAAATATTTTTGAAATAAGAATCAAGATTTCATTAAAGTACATTCATCAAAGTACAATGAACTGCCGGGATACTTTTCCATTAGCCGGAAGGCGGCGAAAAATCGCCAAAGAAATTTGGCGGTATTCTACATTATTTATCGATTTTTGTTGGCACTCCGCTAATGGAAAAGTACCACTGCTGGTAATGTGAAACTTTAGATGAAGAACTGATCTCTACTTCTTTTCGTCCGAAAGCTATGATAAAGATATCAATAAATGTAACATTTTTACTAAGTTATTAACCCAAACTACTTAAATAAGCTTTAATAAAATATTTTTTTTACAAATTTCACTTTCCATAAACATAATAATAATAATTTTAAAATCAATTCACAGGTAATAATTTACCAATCGAGCATCGCTCTCATTGGAAAGCTATCACAAGAACATTGGAAAGGACTCATTGGAAAGCTATCACAAGTTGGGTGCAATTTAAAACTCTTGTTTATTGTTTTGAAATGAAAAATAAAATAGAAAGAATTTATACAAAATTAATAATTAATTTTTGTGTATTGACGCAATGCACTCGATGCCAAACTTCATTGTACAATAATATATCAAATGGATTTATTCGGCTTCAATTTCTGTCTAAAGTTAGTAGGCCTATGGAATAATAAAGAATTGCTGATGAAAATAGCGATTGCGAAGTGTATAAGAAATAATATTTAGAATAAAATTGTTTTTATTCCATGTAACTATAAAATTTTCTTTTTATAAAACTTTAATTATCTTTGAACAAGGACGCTCTTCAAATTGGTTTATACTTTTTTAAACAGCAAGCATTCACCCATTAAAAATAATGGACAATTCATCCTCTAAAGGACAATAGAATTCTCCTGCTTGGGATCACATATTTCATTGGCCCGATTCTGATTAGAAGTCGACAGAGAATAATGTTTTGAGTATCATGCTAAAGATCATCAGCACTATAACTAATTATGACCTTTCATTTCCCCCCTTTTAATCCCCATTAGCTGAAGATGTGTTTATTATATGTGTTTAGAGGAATCATGAAGCTACTCAGTATTACCCAGGGTTAACAATTTGTTTATTGAAAAAACAGCTTTGTGAGAAAATGAATGAAAACGGATTTAATGATACTTGTAAATTTTCATGGATCACATGCATTAAACTGTTGAATACCAGAGATCCAAAGAACCATCATTTTTTGTGGTACGCAAATATTTTATGTTGTGCCCTCCCGGTAATCGCTTTGTTATAAAATCCTTCCCTATTAAAAGAAGGCTTGGGTGTAACACACTACGACATAAATTCAATTGGGTTTTGAGGCTCATCTATATCAGAAGGGAGAGGGGTGATGGTCTCTTATTCCTGTGCTCAACACCGCAACTGTACAAACCGGCACCATTATATTATCTACTTGCATTTATTTTAGTCAGCGACATCTATTGGTACATATGAGAAGTATCTATATGAATGACAATGGTTTTGGGTTTTATCAATTGACTATTACTTTGGTGCTATTATTTTGAAAGTTTTCTATGTAGCATTATTGAATTATCCAGTGTACAAAGATCCTAATCATGGAACCTTCCAAATTGAATTTTCGACCTTCATTGCTTTTATTTAGGTTTGGTTTGAAGAAATCTGCTGCTGAAGTCCGTCAAACACTTTTAGAAACTTATGGTAATGCTATATCCTAATCTTAATGCTCATATCCTAATTGTTCGTTACAGTTTCAACGATTTAAAAGTGGTAATTTCGATGTCAATGAAAAATAAAACTGCCTGTTTGACCAAAAAAGTTTCGAAGACAATTAGTCATGGGACGAAAATAGGAAAAAGTTGTAGAAAATGAACGAAAATATTTTTATTGACATATATTGTAACAATTTTTTAATAAATGCTCAAAATACATGCAAGCACCTGAAAATATTGTCAGAAACCAGTGGATTGTATAAAGAAGCACCAGAAGGGTGGAGAACAATTTTTGGGAGGGCCCCTAAGTTAAAATACCTTTGCTGCCAAAACGACAAATATGATGATTAAAGTATAAGGGAGGGCTAAGAATAAAGTGCCTCAGGTGCTAATTAGCCTCGTTATGTTGGTACCTGAAGTTTCCTGTTGAAAAATGATGAAAACAATATTTTTGCGTTGTTAACTTGTGACCAAAGGAATTCCTTCACCTAAATCAATTAAAGGTTTCAGAAATGGTAATAGAAGGCGGGCATTGCATAAGAGATGTAGATTCATTTTGTTTCTTTGCTGGGATTTTGCTCGGAAGGTGAACCTCTGACGTCCTTGTCGAAGGTCAAAAGAGCAGGGGCGGTCATCTCGAGCTGACACCTCGGCGCCTCTCGCCTTAACCTTGACTCGCCATTAATCATGCAAACACGCCCTTCCAAAACGACCTTCCTCGCATCCACAAATATCGTTCTAAACTTAAGCCATATTGCCACCCCACCCTGCAGCAGAATGACACACTCATTTATCGAAGGACTCGTTTGTTTTAGTTTTGTTAATGGCTATTTGCAACGTTTACGCTTCCAGAACAACAGTTTCTGAAACCCAAGACTCCTGTTGGCTGAAAACGTTTGAGCAAAAAAGCGAGATGCGACTCATCATTCAAGTGACTGCTCATGTTTTTGTTGCCATGGGGATGCAGCAGAAATGATAGAAATGATTGCGATGGTGGAAACAACATAAGGAATTAAGAGAAAATGTTGATGAGTTTTTACAGAAAGATTGTGGCAAAATTAGTTACAAAAACAGTTACAAATAACTATAAATATATATGTATAACAATTAACTGTATAATAAATTATGTTGTTAAAAGTTACCCCTTCATAATAGAAAAAAATGATTTACGTGCGTTGCAAATTTTTTAAAAAAAATCATTTAAAACTTAAGGTTTTATATAGAATCTCAAAAGAAATTTTATTCTAGATTTGCAAAGTTTATTCGAAGAGATCTTTCCTCTGCATGACTTTTTTCCTACATAGTTGTTCTATCGTCATTCCAGTAGCTCGGTAGCATTTTAAACCTCAGGGGGATAATCTTTAAAATCCTGAATTTATTTTGCAGATCCTTTGTTCTATTTTTCTATTAGAATGTCACGCTTGAAAACCAGATTGGCTACTGATGTAGAAAGAGAAGAATTGGCAACTCCGAGTGTAGTCAAAAGATAGTTGTTTTTATCTTCCAGTAGCTTGAAAAACGAGAAAGAACTCTCCAATTTCTCCGTTGAAATACACTTCATAGGTATATTTCCTATCTGTCATTTAAATTTAGAATCCTTAATTCACTGTCTTGTGAAGATCAGAAATTTCTTTAAGTTAATCAAGATTTCTCCCATTTTTAATTAAAAGGCTTTGAGACAAAATGTGATGAAGATTGGATTCGTCACTTTCGAATCTCTAACTTATAAAGTGTGCTTTTTGAGGAGCAACTGATTGCTTCTAATGACTATTTTTTAAGTAAATAATATTTCTATTAAAATATTTAATTAAAATATTTTACGAGTTTATTAAGATATTTAAACTGTTTTAAGACAAGGTAAAAACCTAAACATAATGTGTTTTTAATTTTAAAATATAAGAGATTATCAAAAAAAATAAAACCTGTAACTAGTTTTATTGCGTTATATCATTTCCCAGTCATATAAGATATAGGATTATTTATCATATTATGCTATCGTGTGATACACTCGATGGCATTTTAATAATGCACCCAATCATTGCACGGCATAGAAACGTAACACGATGTCATGACATATCAGCTGACATGATTTGTAAAAGGCACCGGAATACATTTATGAATATGTTTGATTGCCCAACAGCTTGTCAAACTAAGGTGAGTAAGCGAGGTTTGCACTAAGTTTACCAAAACAATGTCCTGTAAACTGGTCTACTTGAAAAGTTACCATAATATTAATTTTATATATTGGAGTTAAATAGAAAAAACATCTTTTTGGTGTATAAAAACTTATAAATAAGGTGAAACGTTGTAAAAACTGGTAAACAAAATTGACGATAAGTTATAATAGAGCAATATAAGAAACTGGAATATTGAAACTGGATTAAATATTAATCGAACACCATTTAATCAATCATTAATCACACGGTATGCATCTTTCAAGGGCTATATTCACGAGGTTGGTTTATCCATTCAAAAATGATGCTTCTATGAAGACCAAGATATGCCAGATTTTGTAAATGGCTAGCCTGTGACACTTTTTTTTGTACTTCACCAAGTCAAGAAAAAGTTGAATCAGATGACTCTAAAATCAGGGATCAAACTTTAAGAGCAGATCAGGTACATAGAAACAGGTCAATTTTATGGCAGAGCATAGGGTTACAAAAATAAGGGGTAATCGTTTGCAATGAAAAAAAGAAATTAAGAGAATACATCAAAAGAAAATCCCTACAAGTCTAATGGAATACAATTTTACAAAAATATAATATTACAGTTGCACGAAAAAAAGCGCTAGAAACTTTAAATATTTAACATACACGGCATGTTTGTGTTTTATACTGCTTTCTTTTGTATCTGTCAAGTTATTTATACAGCTATTGTATCTGTCATGTTATACATGACTAGAAATATTGTTATTTATGCAATCAATTTCTTGCACGATCAGAATTTTGTGTTTCATTAAACATGTTGACACATTTTATCTGCTTCTTTTTTTTCTTGTGTATGCATCTTTTACTTAATTTATTATCAAAGAGTTCCATAGAGTGCTTTTGTGATTTGATATTCTCTTATAAAATTTACTTATCTTTGAATGCCTGGTTTACAATTAAAGTTTCAAAAAAAAAAGCCTTTTATGCGAATTATGAGTAATTTGAAAATGTTGCATGAAAAAAATTATGACATCAATAAAAATTAAGAACATCGTTATCCCTATATTGTATGCATCGTATTGGACTGCTTCTGGATGCTTAATACTAAGTTATTCGAAAACCTTCCAGTCACATTTTGTTTTAATTACTAAATCTCCAAATCCTCAATGATGGAATTTATAAATGTGCTACTGAAAAAGAAATTAAAAATTCTAATTTTTTCCCGGATTTTTTTGACCCCAGCAGTCGTATTTCTTGACAGAAATATTTAAAGCAATATAAATCCATTTTCTGCGATTAAAAACAATGGAGATGCGATATTCCGAATTTTATTATTGTAGGATAATCAATAGTCCTTGACATCCATTGATATAGAATGAAACGTTCATCAAGAATCAACTCATGATTGGTAAGGTCATTGGTTGTTTTGAAATAATTAGATCTTCGACGGTATTTGTTGTAGAAGAGTGAAATATATTTCCTTTTTAAATTTTAGTATGTCGAGAATAATATACAAAACACCTCACTGGGCTGAGATAAGGAATTGGTCTTTCCCGAGATCTGGGTTATCCTGGATACGAGTGCAGGTTCGGGCATGCTTGTTCTTCATGTGTTCTTTATGTGAAAGAACCCCTCCCCTTGTAAAAAGTGGTGTTCAAGCGAATGTGATGTGTGAGTAGTTAAGATATACTCTAGTTGTAGCTATTTAAAACAAAAGACGCACCTTCGGCTTAAAATCGCTGACTCTGTTTTTCCATGATTATTGCCATTAGAAAGAACAATAGATATGAAATAAAGTTTCTTAGTTTTGTTAAATATATAGTTATAAACACAAGGAGAATGAAATTCAGTTTTTTAAGCCATTCAAGGCAATTTTCAGACTGGAAATATGTGCCTATCCCCCTCGGTTTATAAATTAGCTTTTGCGTTAAGATTAGGTTGTGTATTTCGTTTGCTTTTGCTATTTGTAATTGCCTCAAGAAGCTGCAATTTAAAGGTTACCAGGTCGATTCTCTCCTGTTAAATTAAAAAAACTTGGCTTACACTGTGTCACAAAATTCTGTTTCCCACCTGATGGGTTTTCAGAGAAAGGAGGCCCCCAGCGGAATGGGTGTATCTATTTACATGAAGGATCGTCACGACTGCTGCCTTCGTGCGAGAGAGAGAGATGAAAAAAAGAAAGGAGCAGAAAGCTTCTGATGTCCATTCCCACCTGAGTGGAGCCAAAAGAAAATTTCCACCTCTCCAAAGCATTCCCGTCACGCGCGCGCTAGTCAAACAGAGGACCGTAATTATCTCATCAGAAGTATGACCACTCATCGCCCGGTGATTAGGCGTTGCGCAATTCATTTCTGATACTTGCACGCAGCGATCGCTCCTGTAAACCAGTTTAAATATGAAGAAGAGAAGAGAAACAAAAGCGGTTCGCTGAAATGCCTGATGATTCGGAAACTGAAGCGCAATCACGCGATTGAATTTAGTGCGAAAAATGTGCAGAAGGGAATTTTTACTTTAAAGTTGCCCTTGAGCCGCCGCTGCTTCAGGAAGTGAGCTTTCGAGCAGTCCGCCGGTCGCCTCGAAATGTAAAAATATTGTGGAATAAAATTCAATTAACAGTGAAAGAAAAGCAACGCAATAAAATGTTGAAGTGACCAGTTAAATAATCGTCAACTTGACTAGTTGCATAATATTTCCGAATCCGAAAGAAAAACTTCGAATCCAGGCAATTAATTTAACTTCACACTAATATCCGCCTAAAAATCAGAATCTTAATGAAGAAACAAGATATATATTTCTCCTCAACCTGTTTTTTTTTAAATCTATTTTTTGTTCCCTCTGTGGTTGTTTGATAAGATTTTCCTTCAAAATCCATAATTTTGATTATTTCAGGGTGATTAAAAACTTCCGAAATAATAATAAGTTCCCAGAAGTGACATTTTGAAAGACTTTTCGCACAACTGGCGTAACAGCTTGTGAGTAGAGGAGGAATTTCTTCTTGAAATTCATCTACGAAAAAAGCTGAATAACTCGAGCAAAAAGATGTATTGTATTCGAGTCAAATTCTTTAAATTATACAAAAGTATGAAGAACATTTTTTCGTTTATAAACCTTTAAAAATCCGTGGGTGAATGAAATTGCACAAGTATTAAGAATCATATTGTTGCTGTACTGAGCTGGATTATTATAAGAATGTTTGTACTAACTTCTAAATTCATATTGTTTCTCGCATTACAGCGTGACATTAACTTCACTTGATATCTGTATTCACAGCAATGGCAAGGAAGCTGTGACTATCATCTAGCTCAGCTTGCTTCCTGTTCATTAACAAACAAACAATCTGGTCTCCAAACACTCATCTCTATTCATCAAATCTTTTTGATTGACATCTGAGAGAGGAAGCCTCCGGATGGGCAGTCAATTACCGCCACACCATGAGGTGCAGAAATGGTATAGAGGGGTTACCCTAACCCGCCGGGGGCACCTCAAAAAGAGGGTGAGATGCTTCTGGCGTTCTAATTTTTTTCATCAAATTTAACAACATTTAAATATATTACAAAAATGTGTGTCAAGATCCTGTACTTCATAATAATATAATTTTTAACAAAAGTTATATAAATAAAGATTAATCAGCACAAGAAAAATGAGTTGATTATTATAATGAGTACAATTATAGAATTAAAATGAGTTAATTAAAGTACTTCAGTGTTTGATAATAATTTCTCCCATAGAAATATTTCCGCTTTGTGACAAAAGCATGGTAAATAAATAGCTTTAATAATGCTTTTCAATTATTCTTTGTTGGCTGACAAAAGCAAAGCAAATATTGAATAAAAAACTAAAATTCATTGTGCAGTTAATCTGGCAATATGAATGAGTTATGACACAAATATCCTCGACACTGATTTGATATCGATTTTATAAGAATGATTAATAGCCTAACACGAGGTTCTCCTTATCAGATTAAAGCTCAAAATTAAAGAGGCTAATCACTATAAGCGCAGCGACCAGTAAACGTTGATATTACCAACCAATATATCTCAAACATGAACTCATTGTTAGGGCACTGCAATCGATAAATCTTCTGGGATGTTTTAGTCTTGATGATCACTCTCGACGATATAGAGTTTTCATGCAGTGTAAATGTCAAGAAAAATATCAAATATGAAAAAAATACAAGATTACAATATTAGATTTAAATTGTTGAGGTAACTGTAAAAAAGCATTTACGTGTATAAGCGAATAAGAGGTGGACAGGACGGGGAGGGGAAGGGACAGAATAAGCTTTTCACACTTAAATAATTAATCTGAAAGGAAAATATTTTACTAAAAAGTTGTAGGCTTAAAAAGACTTAAAAAATGAGCTAATAAAATCATAACTGAATTAAGTCAGGAAAAAACTTTAAAAACATGCAACTTAAAAAAAATAGTCTCAATTTTTTTTAATTCGGGAAGTTGTTTTAGAATCCATTAAAAGGGAATATTGATAAAAAATTCAGATCGATAATTGCTTTATTTTTTTGAAGTTCAAAATCGTTGAAGAAAACGTTAAGTACCAGTTCTTAAGTACATTTTTATCAACCAGAATTCGATGGGAATAATCATATTCAAAAAGTATATAATCTACTTTTAGAATAAGGAATGTATTTAAAGTATATAATACAACATATAAAGTACTTTTAAAAGAGGCAAAAAAATTCAATTCGAAAGCCTTTTTTTTTCTTTTGCAAATAATGTAATGATTAAACTAACGGTGTAAATTAATGTTTTTTTTAAAAAAAAACCTAACTTTGTAGCGGTTAGTTCTTGCTAAACCAAAATGCGTCCAGAATTAATAATTAAGATAAAACGGTAGCTTTAAATTCAAGATAGGAGTGCAAATCTTTTCAAAATATTTCGCCTGCACTAGTTCAAATAAATAAATAAATCATAACTTAACATTTCAAAGTTTTTCTTCTTTTTTTTTGTAAGTTGTTTTTAAATTATATGGATATGATAACAGAATTATTTATAAAAAAATATTTAATATCGTTTCAATACCCATAAGTATAAATTCAGTGTTGTTTAAATTTTCTAATGAATATAAATGTGTTTAAAATATTTAAGAAAACTATGAAATTAGAGAAAAATTTGTCTGGAAATAAAATTCACATTATTTAATTTTTTTTGAATTTTAAAATGATGTGAAAATGGTTTTATGCAATCCGAAATTATCGCAAGGAAACTTAAAAAAAATGTGATTAATTTTTTTTTTCAAAATTGTAGTTGAACCAAATTATAATTTAAATTTTGAGAAATCTTACTTCAATCCTTATTACTAATTAAGAAGTTGCTATGGGCTAAATTTGGTAGCTTTAAATATAACGGTCTGTGCTGTAGGGCATTTTGAATTTTTTTTTTTCATTATTCATATCACAATACGTTTGTTGCGTGATGCATTTCAGAGAAAATATGTGAATCTTCAAAAATAATTATATTCAAAATGAAAATTCTCGATGTAGAAAAAAATGGTTATTAGGAGCTAGTTCTTTAACTTAAATAGAATAAGGAGTGCTGCTCAACTTTATTTTGAAAAGTTTGATTTAATTTAATTCTGTTACTAGGGGCAATTTTTACGATATGGTATACATTTTTTATTTGTGACAGTTTCGCTGTGAGACAAGGAAAGAAAAAAGTGCAAAACTAAAGCAATAGATGGCAGCACAATGAGAATGAAGGAGTCAAAATGTGTCGAGTAGAGTTTCCTTCTCCGGGGAGTTCCTCATTTATTTTCGATGTCACACAGCACTCGATTGATTGAACTACTTTTTGAATGTCTAAATTTATCAAATAGTTTATATTTCTTGAGTGATATCTCTCTATAAAAGCAATCACTTATAGTTTGATCTAAGTATTATTAAAAGGGAGTGAATTCTTAATTATACAGAGCGCTCTAACAGAATTGCTCACCAAACTCCCTCAACTGAGATATACTTTTCATTCTTATTGAGGCAAGATATTTCATTCTTTGCATTCGAATGCATTCTTTCAGGTACTAATCGAGGTTATGGATTATTTTGACGTTTCATTCATGTATTTTATTAAATATCGATTGCTAAAAGTATTTACAGAACAGTAAGATTATTTTATGAGGAAATTAAAACAATTATACATAATTGTTTGGGGAGTAATACACAAATGCTTGAAATAGGTGAGTATTTATTTTCTGAATTACTTTTTCGAAAGCGAAGGTTTAATAATGTTTTGAAAACACATCACAGATCAATAAATATATATAGTTATTTTGAACATAGTGAAGTAACGAAAGAGCAACTCAGATTATATGACACCAATGTGAAAATAATTCAATCAGAGCCCAATAAATAGGCATTTCACTATTATTTATTATAGATTTTTGGGTCTGAAATTGCAATCTTCTCATTTTGAATATTTGTCATAAACCCATCGCAATGAACAGAGCATAGAAGAGAAATGTAAAAATCCGTATGAAATGCGAATTTGAATTTCATTTATAAGACCCAAAGAAAGTGGTTTTGGGCTCTTTATTTTTTACATCAAATACTTAACTTATTATTATCATCATTACTTTCTCATACATAAATTGTTAGAAAGAAAAGTATTACCTTCGCTGAATAATTCCATTATCAGGTATGAATAAACCTGGTCATATAGATATTCTTAAGTTTCAATTTTAGGAATTTTTTTTGTGTGTATATATATATGGTTGTTTTTATTCACAAAAAAGATAACACTTCAAAAAAATTACTCATGCTGTGTGGAGAAATTCAATGTCTTATTATAACACAAAAAAGGTTTCAAATCTTGGATCTTGGGTAGAGCGAATACTATTTGCTCGATTTCAATGCATACAGAATTTGGTATGCAACCCTCAAGCTAAAACTGGACATCAATATGATATTTTTTATCTAAAATCATTATGGTAATTTTGAATATTTTTCAGATTTTTTTTATGACATGCGTTTTTTATGAACGGTTCTGGTGCTTTTAGAATTTAGCAAATGATATCCTTTTGCGGAAGCATACGAGAAACTAAAGAAAAGACATTCTAGGTTTTTCTTCAAGATGTTTCTGTGCTGAATTCTTTACTCATCTTATATTCACTTCCAAGTGAAATAACCTCTTTTCAGGGCTGCTTTATTCTTTTTATATATTCTGTTAATCATTACGGCATCAAGCGATCACTAAATAGTACTATTTTTCAAAGCTAGAATGGACTAAATTTAAAATGATGTTGTTCTCTTTTTATCATGCATTTATTGATCAAGTGGATCTTTGATAATCTATATTAAAGTTCATTTCATTGTAAATGTTGTAATTCTTTTTTCCTAGTGATTGGCAGTAACAACAACTGAATGTCCATGTCACGAAAGTTAGTTTTCAAACCTTGGTCATTAATTTTTTTTCCTCCTAAATATGTCAATTAGACAGTCGACTTCAACTAAGTAAGCAAGCTTAAATTTGAGAAGAATTTGTAAATTTATTCTGGAAATTTAAATCATTTTAGTTTTGGTGAGCTATTAATGAAGCTAAAATGTTTATAAAACTACTGAGATATTATAAGTGAGACTAAACTAAAATAATTAAAAACCGAGATTTTATCGAATATTTGAATGGTTATAACAGATTTTTGCCATCAGATTTTCATTATCATGGAGATCAAATTAATAATTTTGTTGAAATGTTTTCGAATTATTAATTTTCTCAATAGTTTTGGGACTTAAATATCACACAAAGTGCTACTCTACAGTAGTCTTTAGGCGTTATTCATGACTACTTTACAGTAGACATGAATAGCACCTAATTAATGGCTACTATACATTTCGGGTATAAGAAATTCTTTATCTCAGTATGACGTATGTATTTACAGATTGCTTACACTCAAGAACATAAAGAAAATTTAACCACGGGAAAAGAATGGAGTTTCTTAAAGGATTTTGGGAACTTCAAGATTGTCTTTCATCTTTATTAATCTTTATTACGAAAGCAAAATGGATTGGAAATCTGTGGTGATGAAATTCGAGTGGCTAATCACTTGAGATAAGAGCATTGTTGTGAATTTAAACTCTGTTTCCTTTATTATTACTTTCAAGTGTAGTTACGTCAATTACATTGGAGATGAATTTTTGTGATGAAAGATTTTTTAAAAATGTCTTGTAATTCCACTTTGAAAGAACTTTAGCATTAATTCTTTCAAAGTCCCTATCAAGCATTACATCAGAGGGAGTTAAAATTAGATTCGATGATATACTAAGTGTACAAACATATCCGGGCATTTTCAGATTTATTTTTCAGAAAGATTTACATTCTTCGGAGTTTTGCCAGATAGGTTGGATGAATTTTCTTTGAACTGCGATCAAATAAAATATATACGTTGATTGAAAAGATATAGAGAAGATTCAATAATTAGGGCATTTAGAGACTGATCAGAAATTGATGAAGCAGAAAATAATTTCTCCTCATTTTTCAGAAAGCGTATTAGTATTCGAAACTTGCAACAATGTTTTTATTTGCTGAGGACGAAAAGATGAATTACTCTTAATTTAAAGATAATCAAAAATGAAAATATGAATTACACAAATTATTAAAATATGAAAAGCACACATTATGTAATTTTGCAAAATATGTGCACAATTAAGTATAATAATACATACCTTAATAGTGCATAATGCACAATTAAGGTGCTAAATTAAAATTTAGTATAAGCTCTATAAATATCTAGAACCCTCTAGAACCTTGGTGAAAGTTCTAGATTTTTATACCAAGTCAGGTATATATAACACCAGCCGATTGACCTTGATGATTTGAGAGTAGAAAAGACTTCTGAATTAGTCTATTGAATAGAGGCTGTTACTTGGTTGAGTATTAGAGACCTCTGTGTTTGAAAACTATTTCTTGCTCTATTAGCTGAATTGCAGCTGCATAATTGCGATTCGTAACTTCTGTAATTTCCAGCATCTTCTAAAGATTTCTACAAATAAAAGTCTTCCGATTTTCGAGGGATTAGTTTAGAAACTCTTAATCTACATGATCCTCAAAGCGCGGTTCACTATAAACAAATACGTGCTGCTCATAAATCACAGGTTATATAAAGCTAGTTTGCTCATATGAATCTTGAAAAATTAGGCATGACTGGATAAGATGGTCCTGGTCTTAATTCTATTTAACGGTTATGACTTTTCATGAAATTTGAATTCTTTCCTGTCCTACGAAATGATTTTTGTCTTCTTTACAGAGCAGGAACCATTAATGTATCAAAAATGGTGTTTAGGCTAGCAATTAATACATTTCCAGAATAAAAAAGTCGTACAAGTATCCAGAGGTTTTTAATTATATTCTAAATATTTGTTTGCTACTTTTATTTTCCCAACAAGCATGGAAAATTACATACTAGAAAGTTTCTTCTTCTATATTACTTAAATCTTAACCTCGCAATCATAGAGCAATACTCTCTGCCAAGCCCATTTTCTTCTAGACATCTGTTTTCGGTTTTCATTGAATAAATGTTATCCCTATCTCCCGTACTCGAACTTTGCAACCCACGTTTTTTGGAAATCTCTCATCTCTTTAATGCCTACTATTACCTTCCTTTATCTTTCGAATGTGCCTATTTTAGATTTTCTTAAATATCTTAAAAACTCTGCAGTTTTTACACAACCTGCTTATAGTAAATTAAAGAGTATTAAATTCCTTACATTTTCAGGCTTTTATTTTTCTTCAACTTTTAATATTTTTACCGATAAGGTTCTAAGCTACTTTTCGTTTTTAATAAAAAGAATTGGACTTTTGCACCGAAAAAATTAATTAGATGCATAATCATTCATTTCATTCAAGTTTTTCTGGTTACGATAAATGAAAACAGGCAACTGTACACTGAAGTGTCAGAAAAACTGGTGCACCACGAGCGCACAGATGTGCCGCAACACTACATGATAGGGATTCAACTATTTTGGGAAGATGTTCTGTAGACAGTTCATACCATAATTCCTGAAGGGAAGTTCATAAAGCCATGGGAGTGCGAGATGGTGGAGATCTCCTAAGGACAGCACTTCTCAAAACACTCAGATATGCTCGATAATGTTCATACCAGTAGAATTAGGTGGCCAAGAGAGGGAAGGAAAATCAGAAGAATGATCCTCAAGTCACTTGGTAGCTACTGTAGACCGTTCGGGAGGTGCTTTATCCTGTTAGAAATGTCCATGACCGTTGTAATGCACGTAGGACATGAATGGATGTAGGTGGTTAGAAAGCATGTTAATTTACCTCTGACCTGTAATGGTCAAGTTACACATATCAACGGTCCCATTTCATACCAATTGCTCACACCCTATACTATCACAGAGCTTTTTCCAGTTTGAACAGTTCCTTGTAGGCATGAGAAATCCACAGATTCGTGGAGTTCCCCCCCCACACGTAAACAGCCATCCACCCGATACACTTAGAAACATAATTTCTTTGACCAGACAACGTTTTCCCAATCATTAAAAGTCCATTCGGCGGCTTTGGTGAGCCCAGGTAAAGTGCAGAGCTTTGTGTCGCTGAGTCGCTTATTGCATACGAGATGTTTTTCTTCTGCGGAAGCCTATATCAATTATGTTGCGTTGCATAGTGATGAGCCTGCCTTCAAATCCGCAGCAATTTGAGGAAATGTTGAAAGTTTATCTCGTATAAGGATGCTGTTCAGCCGTCGATGATCTCGATATGTTTCTGTTCTTTTTCCAACCATCTCGAGATCAGAGATTCGAAGTTTTACCGGAAACCTGATATTCGTGGTACAGTCCTGAAATGGTCGTGCCCTAAAATCCAAATTTCACCGCTACTTCGCAAATGTGGTTCCCTATCTCTTGTGTACTGGTGATGTGTCTCCGTTGCAAATCCGTTGAAATCTTCATAACCTCTCATTATAACAGCAAGAATCAATGTAATAACCTCCTCAGACACCTGTTGTCTTATACTCAATGTCTATCGAATTGCTTCACTGATTGGTTGAACACTACCATTATTTGCATATGACCTGCTTTATCAGTTTTTCTGATACTTCAGTGTATAATTCTAAATAATAACAATAATAATAATCACCACCTTATTTTTTATTTAGACATCAAGAAACGTAAAAATAATGTATTGCTAAGAATAATGCTCCAACACCGAGACATATGAATTAAAAGAGTAAAATATGCTTTGAATATGTATATTTTTTTATTGAATTAATTTACTAAAATTAATTTAAATTAGTATTATTCTAAACTTTAAGACTAAATTTAAATACTAATTTTCAATAATATTTTTATTTTAAGTATTTTATGGATTTCTTCAGTCATTATTCATTTCTAGGTAATATTATATCGATTTCCATTTCCAATGATTGGAATTCATTAACCATAAAGCAATAAATGAATAGTAATAAATATTATTTATTTGATGT
>JAOUZG010043367.1:719324-742587 GCA_026289955.1 Argiope argentata | reverse complement strand
AATGAGAAATTAGATTTATAGCATCAAGCTGATTTTTAAAAAGGAAGTTAAGTTTTTTTATCTCCTTCATTCCACGAATAGAAGAAAATAAAGAATGCTACCTTCCTTTTTAAAAATCAGCTTGATGCTATAAATCTAATTTCTCATTCCGTGACGAAATTTACATTTACATGAATAAATTCATCAAATCACGCCTCTACTTGTAACAAGTTATATCGTAAATACGTGATAAGAAGGTCCAATGCTTAATATTTTGCATGGAAGCGTTTAACAGAATAAAAGACAATGATAGATAAATGCTGTTTAGTAAATTTCATTCTTAATAACCGTAATCATGCTTTGGGAAGGAATCAGAAACTGCAGCATGAGCTCTGTACCGAGCCGTTCAAGGACAATAACATCTTTATTTTTAGGATTCATTCTAAACGGTATCTTTTATCTCAAGCAGTCGATTAGCTATTTTAGTACGATTTCACAGTGTCAGTTGCATCAAAACAAAACTAGAATGCTTTAGTATTATTCGAAATCTTTTCAAGGCTAAGGTTTCAGTCAAAAACTAAAATAAATATATAAATAAAAATAACTTTTAATATCACCAAAATAGCTACATTAACCTTGTAATAGGCGATTTTTCTTATTTCGCATCAAAAATTAAATCTATATATGCTTTGATGCAAAAATACTAATATTAATTTGTCGATTAAATTTTACTTAAATTGATGAAAACAATTTTTATTTAAAATTTTTACTATTTATGTGTTTCTTATTCCTTTAAATGCAAAATTTATGAAAACAAATTAATTAATGTTTTGAATGCTTAAAATTAACTGAATAGAAAGAAAAATATTAGTTATTCAATTTTTAATTAGTGCATGATGCAAGTTTGGTGCGAATCAGTAATTCGAAGAAAATAATGAGCATCAAAAAATTGGTACACATATGATATTCACAAATGGCATGCTGCCTAAAGAATGATAATTGTTAGCTGTAAAAATCAAAAGGTAATGATTAAGTATACCCATTATAATAAGAATATCATTTTAAAATTTTATTTTAAAAAATATATTTTTTCCTTTTTGAGCAAATATTTTAAAGATTTGTACTCTTCTGACAATTACTAGTAGAATTACCGCTGTCAATGAAAATTTTTATAGATTAATATTTTGCCTATAAATGTTAGCAAAAATACTGAAATTAACAACAAGTCTTAAAAAGTCTTTTCTAAGCATGTGTAGTGGAAAAAGGAAGTAATCAATATAAAATTATTTATATAACTAAATGGAGGTCTGCTAACATTGCAAGCAAAGAACTACTGTGCGACGCATAGTTTCATAACAGCAATTTTTACCTTTTCTAATCAATGTTAAATAATGCACCATGCTATATCTTTAGTTTGAAAATATAAACTGTCAGCAAAGAAATTTTATGTAAACTTTTAATTTTTTTGATTAATTAAATTCAAAAACAATTATTGAGTTTTAAAAAATGGAATATTTTAACTTCATTTATATTCTTTTTTTTTATTGTCATTGCTATCTATGTATGAATCTTTTTCGTGGAAAAAAAGCCTTGTAAGAAGATAAATTGTAGTCTAATGTTGGAAAACTGTCATAAAAATTCTATTCTTTATCCTTATAAAAAAGAAAATGTGAAATTTTTTATATTTATTTGTGTAGAAATTTAATTTGTAAACATAGCGATTTTTTAAAAAAAATTATCCTTAATTCATATAAGAATGTTAAAAAAACATAATTATTTTTCTTTTATGGAGTGAGTTAAAATAAATAAAATCAATAATTTTTGTCAGAAATTCAACAATCATATTTAGAAAAAAAAAAGAGTTTTTTTTCATTCCCGTATTTGTTTTCGAAATTGAAAACCTCTCACCTCATTGTGAAGACATTGCAATTCCCCTTTATAGTTCGTGATATTGGTACGTATTCATTCAAGCACCTGCAGCTGGCTTCTTATAACTGGTTATTGTTGGAATATGGCAAAGAAAAATTTAAAACATATAATGAAATAATATTAAAGCAATTATAAAGCTTCAGATCTTTTTAAAAAATTTGAAGGGCAAGTAATTGACAGGCATATTTTTTGTGACTTATTCATATAAAAATAATTCATTTAGAGGATTTTGATGTAATTGTTTGATAAAAAAATCCTTATACTTACATGTCTATCATTGTCAACTTACGCTCTATAGTTTGCATATTTAATACTATTCCTGATAATACATTCAATCAGAGAAAAGCTGTTCAATGGGATGATGATAGAGAAAATTTCACAAAAAAAGAATATCAAAAATTAAATATGATAAAATAAGTCCATATAACTTACATGCCTATCATTGTCAATGTCCGCACTTTTTTTGCGTACTTAAACGGTAGAATATGCTGCTCCTGGTAATACAGTCATGTTTCGATTGAAATAAAATTCAAAATCCCGCTGTGAATAAATTTCATTTAAACTAAACACTTTCAGATCAAAGTGCACAAACGTACTTATAACAAGATAGATGACTCTATGATGATAAAGATTTTATTAATGAGTTTTGAATAATTCTAAACAAGGAACTAAAGACTTACTTTATTATTCTTGGAACATAATGCTGCTATAACCTTAAAAAAAGGATATGAATAGAGGAAGATATTAGCCTAGGGTGATTAATAGTATCAAATTCATTAGAATTATTGATTAAAAAGAAAAATAAAGAAATAGAGTTTTCTGTAAAATAACAATGAGTTGTGAAAATAATTGTGAATTTAATCCTTGATATAATAGAAAATGGAAAAACTCCAGAGTACACATTTTCATATATTTCTGTTTTCATAAATTATTTCGTTAATTTTTTATGCATAATTTTTCGAAAAAGAATTACTGCATAGTAAAAAAAAACCTCATTTCCCCAATAGATGAGAGTGGACTCAATTTTATGTGCCAAATCGTGAGTATATAGGTATAGAGTATAATCGTGTACTCGAAATTTAAAAGTGGTAACATGCCTGTGCCGAATAGAACGATTCCTAAAATTTGCAGTAGATGATTTATCAATGTACCAATAATTTATAATAATATAAATAAGCAAAATAATTGTAGCAGCGATGGGAAGTATAACAACAAGTTTCTAATTTGGATCAGAATCACTGTTTTTATCTCTATACTTTGCATAAGAACCTCTCTCAGAAGAGAAGAAATAGGTGTAAGATTCTGCTCATTAGAATGCTACCTGTAAATGTTTCGTTCGATTTTTGCACCGATCTCTGTAGCACCTTTGAAGGCCTTTCGGTTTATCTCCCCATCGGAATTCGGGGCTGACGTCACCCGTGTTGACACATCTAATGGAGGTGTTTCCATTCCGCGTTGACGCAGATGTCCGAGTTTATTTTGGTGCATAACATTACGGAAATCGGAAGCACGAACCCTGAATCATCCGCCTCCGCTGGCCTGGCAGATGTTACAATGTCACGTGGAACCACTCATCGCAAGCTGATTGTTAGACAAAGACAGCAGGGAGAAAAGAAAAAAAAATAATCAAATTACTCTTTGAGCTCTAAATGTAGTCTCCCGTCAACTAATGAAATCTTGATTGTAGTTGCAAATGAAGTATTTTCGAAAGTTAACCAAGTAAATAAATGCCAAGTTTAGAAATGAATATGTATTTTCTTGATTATTTAATCTGATTTTTACTAGTTGAAATACGTTTTGTTCCTAGTGATTCAGATATCGCCAGTGACTTAAATATCTCAGTTAATAAACAAGAGAATATAATAAGCACCATGATTCTCCTTCACTCCTTTATTATTCAGATATTTGTACTATTGACTGGAAAAATGAAACACAATTGACACAATTGACTGAAACATATTTACTGCTCTCTTTTAAACTTTGACATTTACCATGCTTTCCGTTTCCAGTCTGCTGTTATAAAAATCGATCATAAAGTCAAATCCATGATGGAGTGGTAATCATGGGACTTAAGTTTATTTCTGCAAATTATTAACTACATCCAGTGTGAGCAGCAGCAATACTGTGTGTTAGTATTATTCCAAACATCTTTTTCCTTCTTCTTAATATCTTATATACTTTTTGAGGACTATGACTGAAAGTTATTAAATGCGTATTTCAAGTAATTGTTTTTTTATTATTACCCTTTTACTATGTCATTGATTGTGAACAGCACAAAGAAGCGGGATAAGAAGGTCGGTGGATATGTTTTGTAAAAACGAAATATAAGAAAATTTATTTTAGTTTTTGGGAATGGGACTAAGAGATATCAGAAAAAATTCTAGCATTTTTTTTTATTATTTCTGAACTAAAACGGCAAAATAATGAATTATTAAGCTGTGTAGAAAAATGAAATTGCAAAATCAATAAACTTGGAATGAATAATTTACTATAAGATAGGAAAAAAAAATAAATAGTAAGTTTTTGAATTATTTTTATTGGGTAACTCAATGCTTTAAATTCAGAGTAAATTACATGTTATATTATTTAGAGCTTTTGATATGATGTTGATTTAAAAATGCAAAGAAAAAAAGATAGAATTTTTTTCGAACTTTACTTTTCTGTTTTCATAAAGATAAGAAAGCTATTGATGGTCACAGAGAGGTGGTGATGTTTATGGTTCTGATGATGAATGAATTCCTTTTGGTATTTGCTGTATATGTTTTCTTGAATATTAAATTTCAATAACCGAACGAAAGAGGGAATCATTTTTGAGGGTGGTATGGGGGAGAGAACGGGAAAGTTTAGAGTGCGAAAGTTTTGCGTAGATTTACTGATCAATATTTATTGATGTTAATGAACTGAAATCGTTTGTTTTGTTTGTCAGATTTTGATTACTGGCTGAATGTAACTACATATGTTTCATTTTGCTGCGCATTAAAATTTTTTCTTTGTTGCACGATCCTAGGTTATGACTGGTCTTTCATGGGATATAAAATTCCTCACCTGTTGATACCTTCGCTCGAGATGGAGTTGAACGCCCGCCGCCTTGATTTCTCAGCTGTATCCACTCTCCGCTAAACTTGAGAAATATTTAGCAGGTGAACGGCCGTTGCGGGAATTCCATATCATCACAAAGTGATGCGTCAGGAGTTTTTAATTTAGACGAAATAATCAAAACAAGGAACTGATTCTTTTGCTTTAGAAATAGCTGCTTGCTATGGACAAAATAATCATAGCTGCAATTCAACATAATCTAAAATGCTGTGTTTTGAAATTGGGACAAAGGATTAAAATGTAAAATTTTTAGCAATTTCATCAACACTAATGAAGATCCAAGCTGAGGTGTAAAGAATGTAAGAGTAAAGCTGCCATATTTTGTAAATATAAATCGGAAAGAAAATTTATCCAGAATAAATATTTTTCTGAGTTCTATGCCTGATTCCCTATTTGCCTGAGGTGGCTCGATGGTAAGGTGAAGACTTCGGAATAGCCGGGTATCTGGTTGAGACCCGATTCCACTGAAGAACAACCGCATAAACGAGTATGGTGCACATTAAATCCACCGGGGCCAAGCATCCTCCCACTGCGGTGGCGGCTTGGGGAGTGGGGCGCTACCACGCGGCTCTAAATGATGAATGCCATTCCAAATTAGTTTTAGTGTTGCTTTAAAAACGAGAAGTTAAAACGATTGAACTAAAGATTCTTTATTTGTTTAACTACTGTTTTTGTTAAGGATGTATATATTTGATTGATTTATACGATGAATTTGTCAGTCTTTCACTTTTTGCACCTAAAAGTAACAAATATAAAGAAAAATGCTAATTATGTCAAAATATACACAATTTTAACAACCCGAAAATTTTAATTAAAAAATTTTGAACACAGCGATTTATCTTGCATGCTATTATTCAGGGTTTTTATCTAATAGCATTCCGTATTGTCTTAATATGAAAATACTTAGATTGCATAGTTTCTGTTTTAATTGTAAGACCAGGGCCCAGTCTTCGCTTTGGCGCATTTCGTCACAAAATAACATTTAAAGATCAACATGAGCATTATTTCAGTTTTATCGAAAATTAGTTTGATGGAATTCAATAAAGGTTCCTTGAATCCATCTCATACTTTAAAGAAGCATGGACAGAATTTTGATTTTTCTTCTTTTTTTATTTAGAGATTTTACTCAATTACTTGGAAATACGTAATATAACAAAGCTCGAATATGCTGCAGCCTGACAAAATCAAAACACTCTGAAATGAATGATAACAATCGAAATGCACACAAATAAAGAAGATAACATAAAAGAATTGAATTAGAATTAAGCCCCCTAAAATATAGTTACATTTTGTAAAACAATAGAATACTGAAAGCAAAGAACAAACAAATTAATTATGAGTTTATGAGTTAAAGATACTTGATTTTGAAACCTTAAAAGTCATATAAAATTTTTTAAAGGCATTCTTACTATTTTTAAAAAGGAATTCGCGAAATTTGAGCAAATAAAAACTGTTCATGAAATTAATTTAATAATATCACGCTGAAATATTCTTCTATTAGACGTTTGACTAATTCGGCAAAGAATACGGTTGAAAAGTGAAAAATAATAAGTTATTTACTATCAATTTTACAGAAAAATAGCAAACCTAGATTAATGGAATGAATATAATTTTTATCAAATCTGAAATTTTAAAATTCATTCTCAAAATACCGGATTCCTCTGAGTCGATTTCATTCAAAGTTTGATAGATATATACACATTTGCTATAAGGTAATCCCAAATTTCATCCATCTACTTTAAATAAATTTTGAATTATTCTGTTCGCAAATAGAAAGACAGACAGGCATTAATGCAATTTCGGAATCAATTAGAGGTTAAAGATTAAAATTCAGTCACCAAAAGGCAAATAAAATAGTAAATTTCTATCAAAAATTTCAATATATTTAAGATTTTAACGTACTGGTCACAAACGCTTCACATTCATTTAAGTATTTGCGTTTTTGAACTATTGAATGATCTTTTTTCCTCATAGATCAGTACACATAATTTTAATCTATGCAATTATTATTTTTTTATTTTATGATCTCTAGAAAATCTGAAAAACATTTAAAATATATAAAATTCGATTAATTTGTTTGAATTTTGATAACATTTTCGATGTACCTCATATTCCCTTCGATCACTGTTTTAAATTCATATAATTTTACCCATCGTTTGGAGCAGCATGGTTCACATTATAGCTCTTGCCTAACCTAAAACTTCCTGAAAACCTAATGTAAATCAAATCAAATCCAAAAAAATTGAAATGAGAAGATTCGTTAAAATATCATATTTAAATTATTTGACGTTACAATGACCTTCTTATGCATAAAATACATCATAAAGTGGAAAAACAGCCTTAACATACTTTGAACCCATTATTGATATTCAAAAATAACCCTTTAATTCATAATAACATGACAATTTAGTAATTGAATTGGTATTTCAACCGATTCAATCGTCATGGAATTTCTTTAGAAAGTAAGTATTGAAATTTATGCCTAAATTATTCGTTTATAATGTTAAAATAAAGATTCTTTCATTTAATAGCTATATAAATTGGTTTTCCAAGGTATTAACTTTTTAACTAAAAACTGCAGAAAAAGTACAAATTTGTTAAAAAAATATTTTGTTTTATTTATTTTTAGAGATGAACAATAGAGACGAAAATAGATAGTGTATTGGTAAAAAAAGTATAAATATAATTAATAAAATTGCTTTTTAAGAAAATGTAAATGAAATTAACACATTACATAAAAATATGTTAGAATCACGAACTTGGTCCCATGTGTTATTATTTAACTACTGTAAATCATCAACATTATTCTGAAAGGTTTTCAAAGATCAAAATTTGCAAGATGCGATAAAATGTAATTATAAAAAGAAGTTGTAAGAACAATAATTATTTTTTCTTATATATATATATATATATATATATATATATATATATATATATATAAGATTAAAAACACTTTTTGTGTCTAATTAAAAAAGCTAAAAGTAATAGAATTGGGAAATTAAATATTTTTAAAATAAACCTTTTTTTTTCTTCAGAAATTGGCCTGGATATTTCTTTCCAAGAAATTATTTTCAATGTAATGATTAAGTAATTAATAATTGCTCACATTATATGGCAACTTACAGATTACTTACTTTGACTGTTCATCGACAATTTTGAGACATTTTTACATATATGAAATTTATTGCGGCATGCTACAAAAAAAATCATCGGAACACTACAAGTTAAAAACCGAAAACGGAAATAATGAAACATTTCTTAGAATATTATAGTGACGTGTAATTCATGTAAAAAGCATTGGTTGAAAGAAAAGTTAATAAGAAATATTTGGCTTCAAAAAATGAAGAAGAATTATTTAAAAAATACACGTGTGGCATCAAATATGCATAGTGTAGACAAGTTTTCTAAGAGAATTTGGTTAATTTTGGTTACTCCTACTTATGATAGCCGGTTACAAGCAGGTCATTTTTGTTAATTTGTTGCTTTGTTTTGAATTCTCAGGTCACTCAGTTCAATATACTGCTCGACAACGGATTCTGAGATGACCACATCAAGGATTGAGACGCGGAACGATAAGCTCGTTTCCGGTATTCCCTTTTACCTTAAAATTCCCCCATTAGAACTTTGTAGTTTAATTTATTTCCTCTTGTATATAATTGCTGTGTTATATCATTTTATTTTAACTCCACATTTAGTGTTGTTATGACTAATACAAAGGATAAAAAGGCTTTTAGGAAACCTGAAATGAATCAGGAAGGGTGCTAATAAAGTTTTATATATCATTAAATATTGTGACCAAGAGGTCGAAAATGATCAATTATTTATTTCTGTCGCTTATTGTATTAGGGTCTTTTTTTTCGGTATGACTAGTTATCTGCAACGTTTTAATCTCATAAAACACCGAGTTTTCATTTTTAAATGTAAACATCTCATTCTTTCAGCTTTTCTTTCACCCCTGTTTTGGCGAATTAAACCCATTCTAACGCATGCGCAAAAGCGTAGAGTGTTTTACAATCCATTGTTGAACGATATTCCTGTATTTTCAGATTATCAAAACATTCAGTAGCAGACATTAAGCATTATTTTAAAGAAGTTTTAAAACTTCCATTCCTTTCTAAGGGACACATGTTTCAACATTATTACATCTGGTCAGCTGTGGGACGATTCCTTCTTTTGTGATAGCCTTTGTGAATTCTCCCCTTTAGTGTCACCATCTGGACGTGAATAGAGTCTAGATAATAGACCACCCATGCGGTTTACTTTGAAAAAAGAAACCTTGTGAAACCCCCAGATGTAACTATTTCTCCTATGGGACCATCCGAATTTGACTAAAGTCCAGATGATGAACCAAGCATGCGTTTTACGGCCTTTTGAAGAAAGAAGTGCTAAAACCTCCAGATGTGAATATTTCCCTATTGTGGAGGGTCTGATAAGAGGATGGACAATTAACAAACATTCCCATGGTCAGCTGCTAACCAATGGGAATATTTCTGAAGAATTATTGGATGATCGGTTTCTCCAGCACACCAATGCGAACCTGAAAGGTGGAGTTTGACCGAGGTTAAAATGGAAGATTTTGAAAGGACGACGGCGAGTTGAGCTGATCCGAGGGCGAGATGAACTGATCTGGCGAGACCAGAAGAGCTGAGATCTGAGGAGCTGAGCTGAGCTGAAGAGCCGGACAGCTGAAGAGATACACGTGATCTCCAAATTAGTGAATAAAGGTCTCCCGGAGGTAAATCCGTAGATCTCTTGAGCTACCCTCAGTAATCGGATACGCTAACAGCCTGTTAGTTTCTTTGTATTAATCGTGGAACTGTTATCCCAGATGTAAATATTTCTCAACATATTAACATAGATGAGGAGTTGTTGGTAAGTTGTAAATAAAACATTTGTGTTTAAACGCTACCCGTTTATTTGATCGAACATGAGTAAGTCATCACATTATCATTTAAAAAGATAAAGTAGTTTCTAGTAGTATCATAGAAATAAGGCAATAATAACCTTGGCAATATAATAGCCTTGGTTTTTATGCAATTTCTTAATTGTTTTATTACAGGACAAGAAATTATGCACTCATTTTGAATGTCATGTAAGTAATGCCTCGATAATAACACCATCGCTTCTGTGATGGTTAACTTTACTTTTTAAAACTTATAACAAGGTTTAGGATTCATTACAAATATCATGACATTTTGAATTTTTAAATAAAATGAAAATAAATATGAGCAAAATCGTAACTTCATCTATGAACATTTACATTTTAACTGCTAATTATTTCGGACAACTTTTTCTCGATTCCACTCGTATCTTATCTTTTTCTATGAAATGATCCTCTATATATATGCAACTGGTTTTGGCAAAAAAAAAACTATCACTATTTTATCTCCTGGTCACCACTTGGTTGGGTAGACTTGTTTGTCTACAAGCATTCCACCCCTTTGACAGCAGGTTTCTGATAATTTTTTTGTTGCTGCTATTTGAGTACAGCGATCCTTATTTGCAGTAAATGGGGATAATGGACCTCAACTATAATTTATAGGTGCTCTTATTTCATAGAATTTTTTTCCCTCACCATCTTGGAAGATTTTAAATTCTTAAACTATATCTCTACAGTTTTATCTTCTAATTTACTCACATTGTATTCAGGAACAAAACTTTCTTTTATTCGCATATATTACTATATCGAGAAAAAAGTAGGAATCAGATACAAATATTTTTATTCCTCATCACTATGCTTAATCTTTTATTCATTTGTAAGACTTTCCTGAGACTGAAGATATGCAGAAAAAAATTCCAATCCTAGACATTGCTTTAATATGATTTGAACTTGATTTATTTATTCACAAAAACGTACTCAAAATGTATGTATTTTGAGTACGTTCTTTAACTTTTATGCGTTAAACCAGTTTCAAAGTATATTAAAGGAAATAAAATAGTATTAATCCTCCTTCTTTTAATTGCGGAAGTTAATTTTAAAGAAATGAAAATCAATTTCTTTACTGTATTATTATTTTTTTACAAACATAATCCAGGAATAAGCAGTCAATAAATATGATTTACAATCTACGAAAACTGATATACAACTTAAAGCAAACAGATATTTTCCAATTATAGTTCTTGAATCACTTTAAACCAATAGCTTTATTTGGAATGAATATTGAGTCATGGTGGCCTGGTGGTATGGCCTCGACTGGTGAGCCATTGGGTTTCAGGTTCGAGACCCAGTTCCACCAAAGAACCATCGTATGGGGGGGGGATCTGTTTGTATGTCAAGTCCGTCAAGACCAAATGTCCTCCCCCTGGTGTGGCGTGGGGTGGAAAGGAACCTTCCAGCTCAGGTGATTTTCACGTTTCTGCCCGTGGTTCAAAATTACTAGGCTCGTCTCCAAATAGCCCTAGTTCTGCTTTACAAAGGAGACGTCAACATAATTAAACTGAATGAAATTGGAATGAATAGTAGCGAAGGAAAAAGCAAGAATCTGGCAAAATAATTTTAAAATGGAAAGTTTCGGAACTTACTGAGAAAGTTAATTTTGTTGGCAAGAAACAGCAGAAGGAAACAATAAATATTTACAGCACATTTCATAAAGCTGATTACCTCTTTTTGCAGATAGATCACCATACTGGATTAGGATTATCAAGTTTCCACAACAGAATTGAAAAAAACTGCGAAATAATTCATGTTAATCCTTTTATACACTTTCAATTATCTTTTTCTATTTCTTTTTTTTTTGAGTAAATACAAATTTTTAAATCAACTTTTTACACTTTTTCTCATGTATTAGAGTTTTAAAAGTATTGTACTTATGCATTCGTGATATCTATTTTAATATTTTCAAGGGTCAATTATTTATTAATTTATTAATTTAATAAGACTTTGACTCAATTCTGAGTAGCATCACCCATTACTAAATTTAAGTATAAAATAATTAAAAAATTTCATATCATCTGCAATGATGTATTCATAAACTGAAAACTATAAAATAGGAAATCATTAAAATCGAGCAATTAGCTTTTTATGCACTTATGAAAGTGCTTAAAGAATACTTTTTACTAAATTTATCTTGTATGTATATAATCTATATTAATTTATTTTAAAATCGGGACATTTTTGAAATTGGACAAAAAAAATTGATCCATCCTAGTCCAAGAACATTTGGCCACTTCATTTGTAATGTAGTATTATTTGGTACATTCGGTGTCAAATGAAATTTTATCAGAATACATTAGAAGATGTCCAAGTTGTTTATCTCTACGCGTTAAAAGAAGATTTATCTGTGTTGAGTTAATTTCTTTAAAACATGATCACGATTGCTGAAAGTCCTGTCAGTATACTTCAATCAAAACACTTTTCTCAATAATTATTAAGCATAATATTGCTTTAAGGTCAAGAGAAATCCTGCTTTCCCCAGCCTTTAAAGTATACAAAGTTGTTTTCAGAAATGGTTACTTCGGTTAAGTTCTCAACAAATGACCGATAGCCGAAGGGTTTTTCTTTTATCGCTTTCCGAAGATTTTTCAAGGTTCCCAAATGAACTTCAGCATCACTGGAAGTCATTTCAAAAATTACCATCACCACCGACTGCGTGGTGAACGAATTACTTATTTACAAGTGCGAACGCACGCATCCCAAATTAGATTTTGACCTCAAAAACAACGCTGTCGACTCTACTTTCGGGGATGTGGGCGATAATTTTAACGTTCTAAACCGCACATTCCTGGGCTTCTTTAGATTCTTTCACAAACAAATATTGCATTTCTCCCTATATATTTAGGAAGTCCTAAAAGAAAACAGATCTTTGAAAAGCATGATTCGTTAAGGATGAACCATTTAGTCATATAATTTATACTTTTCATTCTACTATGCATTTCCTTCATTTCTTCTCATTTCTCCCTGAGTTTAAAATTTAATTTGAAATAGGAGTGATTGATCTTTACTACGAACAAAAACTTTTTCTGCTAAACAGTTTTTTAAATAAAATAATAGAAAAAATTAGTGAGCAATGAAGTCTTACGTGTCTTACAGATATTTTTCAATATTATACCTGAAATGATTATTCAATTTTTCTTTCACCAATTAAAAAAATTTCACCTATTTTACCATCATAGAATTCAGTTTATAGTTTTAAATTCCAAAAAAATTAAATCATTTGAATAAATATGTGCTATTTTATTTAGGTCAATAGACATATACTTGAAAAAATGAAGGAATCAGTATTTTATATAGTTCGTCTGTCCAATGAATCATATTCTTAATCTTCAATTCAAAATCTTCTTATCATTCTAATTTTAAAATAGAAAATCATTTCATTTTTTGCGACTAAATTTGATTGCGTAATGAAGAGTATCATTATTTAAGGTAAAATAAGATTCCTTATTTTTGACCAAACATCTCTCTTTTATATAATATAACAACATTCAAATTTTCCTAATTTTACCATTTTTTTTGTCTCATAACGGTTTAGAAATTAGCCGATGAACTCCTATTACAATGGATACTTTGTACATATAAAATCAGTTTGCTTTTAAAGAATGCAGAATTAATAAATTAACTAAGCAATATTTTAAAAAGTAAAGGAAATTTTCCTATGCAAATATTTTTCTAGAAAGTATTATTTTGCAAATAAATATTTTTCATACGCACATGTGATGAAAGTTACAAATTTCCTAGTTTCCAGTCAGGATCAACTCAACATTTTAATTAGAGCTTCTATCAACGTAATTTCAACACATTGATAAAACTAATTTTTTTCACATATGAGAATAAAAGCACTTGACAGTTTAATTTCAATTTTTATTTTGTACTGGAACATTCTTATCTTACAAAGTATATATCTTTGTATGATTTCAAATGGTCTTATCTTTAGAACACCAAACAAACATTCATTTTTATTGAAAGCAAAGAAAGGTGACTTAAGCGATCAGCTGATTCTTAGGGATTGATGGTCGCTAAAACTTAAGAATAAATATTTTATGTAACTCGATTTTGGAGACTTTTTTACAAAACATTTTTAAGCTTCAAATTTTGACAATCATATAATTTATATCCGTATTACTTTAGAATACTTAAGTCTGTGCATCAAAATATGGATTTTTTTACCATCTGTTCTGAAAATTGAACTCAAATTTGAAACGAAAGTTAAATTTATTTTTGAATTTTTTTTAGCTGAAACCGAATTTTTTTTTTAATTACGAGTGCAGAAAATAAAATCATTTAATATTATTATACCTATAATTTTAAAGATGAAAGATTAATTTTTGGTTTTAGAAAAACAAATTTCTTAGGCCAAAAAAATTATTAAATGATTCAGGTCTTTTAATTGGTTAATTTTAATTGTTGAAACTTTGCCAAAATTAAACCTTTCAACTTTTTTCCTGAATCAAAAGGAACACAGAACATAAAGATTCTTAAAAACTATTTAGCATATATAATAGAAAAACTCATAAATGTGAATAATAAAAAGAGCAAATATTTCACTTGTACTTGGCGGCTCTGGAAAAGATACATGGAATGTTTGGGGATGAAATTTCCATCCTTTGAGGATTTTCATACTTCGCTAACATTTGAAACCTTCTTGAAAACCTTTTTTTCTTTTTGAGTCATTTAGAAAATTTCTTCTTGAAAACTTTTTCTTTTAAATCATTTAGAAACTTTCTTCTTGAAATCTTTTTCTTTTAAATCATTTAGAAACTTTCTTCTTGAAAACTTTTTCTTTTAAATCATTTAGAAACTTTCTTCTTGAAATATTTTCTAAATGGTTTAATGTCATTAAATCAAAGTTTTGATTTCTAGTGCGAATAGTGAATGCCTAGAAGCTTAGAAGTTCATATTAAAAAATAGTTGCTCTAACAAAAACTATAAAAAGTTTTTTTCTTCAAAAATGCCACTTTTAAATATTTTTTTTTAAAAAGTCCTTTCAATGCTTTATATAATTCTACATTTCAATATTTTATTCCTTTTATGCTATAACTTATCATAAAATTTCATCATAAGGTTGTTTCTGCTTTTGAAGCTCTTGGGGTTAGAAAAATCTTTTGGGGATGATATCTCCATCTTTTTGTGATTTTATAAATGCATACGGTAAAAACAATGCAACAGGCCAGGAGATGAAACTTGATATGCACCTCTATGGCTCAAAGAAATGATATAGCAAACTAATAGACTCATTTTCAACTTTCAATTATAAATTCTGCAGTATAAGCATTTCGAAGGCGAAAAAAAAGCAAAAGGATTGTAAAAGAATTTGCTAAAGGATTTCTGCAACATCAACTTGTAACATATGTGCTTTTCTATTTCTTAAAATACTTTTAAGGAATACTTTTTATTTAAAAAAATCATTTCATATGATTACTTACGTTGGCTTACTTATTGAAAGTCAATTGTTATAATTACTAATTAGATCTAATTACTAATTAATATACTAATTCAAAGCTAATAGTTAATGGATTTCTGTAAAAAGTATATATGATTGTTTGTTTCAATGCTGCTATAATTATAATTATACAAGATTAAATTAAGTTTAGATTTCATTTTCTTCTTATCAGTTTGTAACATTTATTATTAAAAATATGCATGGATTTAAATTTCATTGTAATAATACAAAGTACCGTTGCAAATTCCTGCAAGATTCTCATTAATAAGGCTAAATATAAGCAAGAATTAAATTAATATAACTGAAATGTTTGAATTTTTAAAAAAGATGTATAACTAATTTTTGCTTAAAATTGTTTAAGGAAGATATCAATGAAAATGCGAAAAATTTCATTATTTTTAATAAATTAAAATCGCAATTAAGGGTGTAAAATATCTTTCCGAGTTTCACAGCCCCAGTCTTCAAAATACATCTATTTAATATTTTATACCTCTGCATCTGACGGAATAACTTGGTGAGGGTTAACAGACAGACATTCACTTTATTAGTAAAGTTTATTTTTTTATGAATCATTCACGTACTATACAAGAATAATGGTATCCTATGTTCATTAGGTGACACTGCAATATTAAACTATTTAGATGCAAGTCCACTAATCACTCTGAAGATAATTTCATTCTCTCGTTTATTCGCTCTCTCCAATTTGTGATGGCGAAATTAATTGTTGTTGATGAAAGAACCCATAGAAAATCAGAAAAAACTATTTTTTCGGAAAAAAATATAGAAATGAACTATCATATTTTTTAGGTATGCAGCTTGCTTTAATAGGTTGTTATGAAATCTTGTATATTCTAAATGTTACTGTATATTCTAAACTGTATAAACACTGTATATTCTAAATGTTAGTTGAAAATATCATGTATTTAATTTTTAACTCTTCTAATTTTGAGCAAGGTAATGATTTTTTATTTCATTAATTTTTGATTGGAAAATGTTTACCCTCCCCGAATTTTTTTTAAAATTCCTATTACAATTTATTTAGATTCGAGTTTTAAAGGTGTTTCAAATGTTATTAAATATATTAATATAATTACTTTTAGAATTAATAAAACAGGTTAATTCCACTTTATAATGTATTCATGATTCTAAAGATTCCATTTTATTGGAAATCAGCGAAATGTGGTAAGTGTTTCCCATTATTTCAAGGACGTTGCAACAAATCGTTGTTTGTTTCATAAATAACGTTATCGGAGCTGGACTTTTGTCAGAAGTTGCAAATGCCATCGGAAGTTATGCAACGTGGGCGATGTTTGACAATGGAGAGCCACTGAACCCTTTCGTTTTCTAAAAATAACACCCCTCCTCAATCACCGGAAGAGTGCACCCACAGACGAGAGTTCTTCCTCTGACGTCATATCCCTCGAAATAGTTTTACAAAGTATCCCAACAAATGTTTGCGCATGATTTCATCGAGACGTCAGTTTCCTTCGTATTTGTCACATTTCGAACACGAATAGACATCATTTAATAACCCTTGCCGAAAGGAGAATTCTCAGAATTATTTTTCATAATCCAGATCAATAAATTTGGAATGGAAAGGAAATAAACTAAACTCTAATTTCTTTTTTCGTAAAGAAAATTATATAAATATCAAAAAATCGACTTGCAGATTTTTGTTTTGAGTATCTTAGACCATGAAGTCAAAAATTGCCATTTTTGGAATTATGTTCGAACATATTTGAATACGATTATCCAAATAGGTGAACTGTGGAACTGACACTAAAATTAGTAACGCGCATAAAATTTTGGAATAAATTCGGTTTCTAAAAGAAAAAAAAAGTTCTTTCACACACACACACACACACACACACACACACACACACACACACACACACACACACACACACACACACACACACACACACACACACACACACACACAGTTAAGTAGGCGCTTTTATTTTGAATAAACATTTTTCTGAAAAATAAATAATTACAAGCATGGTCAACAGAGGGCATTATATCATGAAATTAACACCATTCTCAGCATTCTTTGAATAAAACATCATTTCATTTCAGTTTACCCCTCAGCACAAATGAATTAGTTAAAATGTTTTTGATGTAAAAAAAGAGATTTTTTTTTCGTATTTTCATTTAAAAAATGATTTATCCCTTTCTGCTGTCCTATATTATCTATAAAAAGGCATAACAAGTCTTCAGATAAATTTAATGCATTGCACAGAAACTGGAAATATCTTTTGGTTTTGAGGTGACTTTGAAGCGACAATGGCAACTACCATGTGGCTCAAAACAGACATACCTGAATGATAGCTTTGAAACTTCTGTATTACTTTATCGGCATTGAATAGATAGTTATTGTGATGTGCCAAAATGATTTCGGATATGTCTGTTGCTATGCAACGCATGCATCTTAAGGTCGGTCGCTAAAGAAAGAAAATTCAGTTATATTATTTCTACTAATTTTTCATCCTATTGAAACAAATTAACGAATTCTTATTGCATGTACTAATTTTTTTGTTATAATTCATCATATTGTCTATTAAATTTTTATTCTTGGGGCATAGATAACCACAAAGCGGTGAGATTAATGTGTTAAATTAAGTTACATATGCCATTTTTTGCCGTCCCTGAAGGTACTTGTCATGGAAGCTCGCTGACACAATTACCGATCTTAAGCCGAATGAGCGTCTCTTGTTTTTGAGTGGTGCCAATGAGGACCAAGATACTCACGCATCGAATTCACTTGAACATCCTATTTTTACAGGGAAGGGGTGTATTTACACATCTCACAAACCAAAGAGATGAGAAACAACCATGCCTGAACCGGAACTCAAAGTCTGGATGTTCAGAACAGGACCTTGTGCCAATTGTAGCAACTCTTGAGCCAGGACGTAGGCACAGAGCCTATTTAAAAACTCAAACTATCATTTTTTTAGAGAGGCAAGGGATCACTTTTGAAAATATTTAAATAAAACCTACTTCAACAAAAAAAAATCTAAGCTCTTTGGATGTCTATTTTTGTCCTATTAATATAATTTAGTTAAATAAGGAACTTGTATTTTGCACAACCAAAATTTTAAAGATCGATAGTAGATTTATTGAATAATGGTAGCGAGTTTTGTTATAATTGAAAAAAAAAACCACTGGTCTTATTTATATTTCCCTAAATGATCTGATGTACATTTTTCTAAATGCAGTCATAATAATATGAAGGAAAGGCCATTTCTGAAGCCAACTTTTCTTCAACCCATTTGAAAGTAGTACTGCAAAAATGAGTATCTGCATGGTGCTCAATTTTCATGTAGCAGTTTTAGAAAATTAACACAAGAAATTTCAGTGTCGAATTTTTATAAATTAAGAGTTACATCATAAGTAGTATAGTGTATAAAGGCCATTTCTTGCATGAGAATTCTCTTTGCTTTGTCACTGGTGTCTAATGAGATCTTGTGAATTACGTATTCAAAGTAGGAAACTGCATCAACAATACGCACGATGTTAAGTTGATTAGAGTCGCTGACGTTTAAACTTTTCTGAGCTATCATTTATAAAACTTCTTTTTGTGTAACGATAGTTACTACTTCTAATGTACATTTAATCACCCCGTCACCACTGAGTAAGGTAGTATCCACAGGACAGGAAGGTTACCAATGGGTAATTGATTGATTGGATTCGCAAAATTAAAAAGATGAAACGAGCGATTTCATTGGTCTATAGGATTCAAGTTAGGAAACTAAGTGATTGACCCTTCTGGCATGAGGTTTATTTTTTTAATATGCCATTGAACAAGCTTGGTGAAGCAAAACAGTGTCATCGCTTGAGCATGATCATGAAAAATACCTCTTACTTATATAAAGAACTTTATTTGTTGAATACCCAGAAAAAAATTACCATTAAAATAATTCTACTCCCCTTCAATATTCGATTTCTTTTCATATTATGTATACTACAAGGTAATTGCGTCTTTCAAAACCTTTTAAAGGGTAGAAAATGGTTATTCATCCAAGGAAAATCTTTACATGACCAAGATTTCTGTGTAGAATGGTTTTCCATATCGCTGCTTCTAAAGTCAATAGAAGATTTTTGAAATTAGAAATCGCCTCCGAAAATCATAGTTTAATATTTATCTGTTTTAGAGAAACTTTTTCGAAACAAATCTATTAACACATTTTTTTTTCAAAGTTTACTGCATTATAAGTCGTCTGTTGAGTAATTAATAGCAATTCGTTCATTCTTGCGCGTCAAACTGAGCATGCTTTCGAACTCAAAACTGATAAGATGGTAATCGATTATCGATTGTAGAAATGCTTCTGATAATGCCTTTTAAAATGTTGAGCGAACGTAAGGAGTAAAGGGAATGGGTTGAAGTGTTCCATATTCTGTATTTTTGAGTAATGCAACACAAGAAATGGAATAATTATATGGCTAATGAAAAATCGAATGAACAAATGATAAACGTCAATTAATTGATATGAATAATTGGAACTCATAAAAAATTTTAATAGATATTTGAATACTCTACCTTAAACAAAATACAGGTGTATACGAAATCAAATGATCTTTATATATAAACCGAAATGATAATGAAACAAATATAAGAAATCGGGATTAAAAAAAAAGATTTTCTCATCATCGTTAACAACATTTTTTGGAAGTTTTTATGAAAAAAAAAAACCCACCACACCCACCAACACTAAAAGATTATTTAAGATGCCATTGGAGGGATTGGCAAATAATTTTAAACAAAACAGAAAGTTTTTTTCATATGTACAAGCCCTTTCAAAAATTTAAACGTTGGGATTCTCAATAGAATCAGTATAAAATGTACGTTATCCAACAACCTTTACTAGCTCGAAAGATATTGGATTACTGGACGAAAATTCTTTAATTTACTGTTAATGAAAGGGATTTTTCAGTAATAATTTAAAATTTTGCTAGGAAAAACAAAAATCAACAACGCTATCAAGGAATAATTTCACACCATTCTGCTTTTTTGTATTTAAACTACAATATACCATTTTTGTTTAGGATTTCAATATAAAGAAGTGTTTGCTACTATGTATTCTACGATCCTTTATTTGCACACATTTAAAGGCACCAACTAAAATTTTTCTCCTGAGTTTTTATCCCTCTTTAATATATTTACAAAGAAGAGGAAAAAGAATCATGAAGATGAAGGCACCGAATTCTCATGGTTAGAGTAAGTCTGTGGTGACACACAATTGCCACTATTTTAGTTTCATCTTTTTATATATATAATTGTTTAAAGTTCAATAAAATATCTTGCGACGAATGAACGTCTCTTTCTTGTGTTGGGTAGTTACACCCACGTTTTGGTGACCCTGGACGTTGCCTTCGCCGTTCCTGCTTGAGGGCGCTGCTGTCTCGGTTCCTGACTTCCGTCGCCTGCCTTCGACTCTGTGCCAGCTTGAGGGCACTGTTGTCTTCAGTCTTTGCTCCTTGCCTTCGCTGAGGAATCGTCTGATCTGTGCTGCTAATGTCATCAAGATTTCGTAGCACTGCGACTTGCTCTTGCCTGTGAAACTCTGTGGTAATCTCTGCTGAACAATCGTCAATTTTTTTCCCTTCTGTGCTGCATTAGAAGAGACAATGACGGAAGTGCAAGAGCTGGAGAACCAGATAGCAAAGTTGTTATAAACTCTGCAGCAGCAGAACCTGCAATTGAAACAAATGTCTGCTACTCCGAATGATGCAATCGAGTGGTCTGCTGCACCTGCTATTTATAGAGTTTCTCCCAAGATACCTCCCTTCTGGCCTGACAAGCCGCCCGTATGGTTTGCCCAGACCGAATCTCAATTCGTATTAGCTTGCATAACTTCAGATTCTATCAAGTTCCATTACATTGTGGCCAATTTGGATAGCAGATATGCTTCTGAGGTTGATGATATCATTACGCACCCTCCTGCGACAGCTATGTATGAAACTCTGAAAAGCCAACTCATTCAGCGGCTTACACTCTCTGATGAATAGAGGATTCGACAGCTTCTTGGGCATGAAGAGCTTGGAGATCGTAAACCATCCCAGTTCCTGAGAAACCTACTCGGGTAGCTAAAATCCACACGCCTTCGTTCCTTGTGGCTCCAGAGTTTGCCTCCACATGTTCGAGCTATCCTTTAAGGACAGTCCACCCTTGAACAGGAACACATGGCCGAGATCGCCGACAGAATCATGGAGGTTTCTGTTCCGTCTTCTATGCCTTCAGTGTGTCCCATCCAGCCATTGGTTGCCCCGACAGTCCCTCCCGTCTCGGTAACATTGGCGTCGCTCGCTGCTAAGGTCGAAGAGCTTTCTGAACAAGTGGCTCTGTTGCAAGCACTTTCAGTCCCAAGAACTTCTAGGAGCTCTTCGTGTCGTAGGTATAGAAGGAATACTTCTCCTGCTCAAGGGGCTGGAGTGTGCTTTTACCATCGGCGATATCAAGAAAAGGCGAGGCGCTGCATCAAACCATGCGATTTTTCGGAAAACTTACCCGGCAGCCAGTAACGGCGACAACTAGTTGCCATGTTGGAAACAGTTGCCTCTTGGTCACTGATCAGATATCCAAAAGACAATTCCTCATTGATACTGGTTCAGACCTATGTGTATATCCACGTTCATTGTTGCCTCCTCGCAAACCAGGTCCGAATTTTCAGTTAAACGCAGCCAACAACTCAATGATCAAGACCTATGGATTTCTAAAGTTATCCTTAGACCTTGGACTCCATCGGAGGTTTTCTTGGCGTTTCGTCATTGCTGATGTTCCTTTCCCGATCATCGACTCGGACTTCCTAGCCTATTTTGGACTCTTGCCAAACTGCAGGAATAAACTGCTTTTGGATACAATCGCAAACTTGTCTACTAAAGGACAGTCTGCTAAACAGCCTTCATTGGGCGTCAAAGTTCTTTCAGGTGAACCTACTCCCTATAACGACATATTAAAGGAATTTCCATCACTCATACGTACTGCGGGGACAATTCGTAGCATTTCCCACTCTACAGTTCATCATATACGGACTACTGCAGGGCCTCCTGTTTTTTGTCGACCCCGACGTCTGGCTCCTGAACGAATGAAGATTGCTAAGACTGAATTTGAAGCAATGGTAACTGAAGGCACAGCTAGACATGGTAAGGGATCATGGGCTTCTCCACACCACCTTGTGTCTAAGAAATCAGGAGGCTGGAGACCTTGCGGTGATTACAAAACTCTTAATGCGCGGACAATCCCAGACTGTTACCCGGTTCGACATATTCATGACTATTCGAACCGACCAAAGGGCTGCAGCATCTTTTCTACTATCGACCTAGTGAAGGCATATACTCAAATACCAGTAAATCCAGAAGAAGTACCAAAGACGGCAATAACAACACCATTTGGACTGTTCGAGTTTCCATTCATGAGCTTTGGTCTTCGGAATGCAGGGCAAACCTTTCAAAGGTTCATCGACAGCGTTTTGCAAGGTCTCGATTTTTGCTTTGCTTACGTCGAGGATATACTCGTTTTCTCTTAGAGTGAGGAAGAACACAGACGACACCTTCGTACCCTGTTCCAGCGGCTTTCGGATCATGGCCTCTTAATGAACATCTCTAAAAGTATCTTCGGCGCAAGAAACATGACATTCCTTGCATATGAAATATCCGCCGAGGGGACACGTCCTCTTTCAGATCGGATCTTGGAAACTTCAAAACTTTCCACTTCCCAAAACTGCAAGTGATCTTCGGCGTTTTTTGGGCATGGTGAATTTTTACCGCCGTTTCCTACCACGTGCTACAGAGTATCAATCATCACTCCACGAAGCACTTGCAGGACTTTGGGGTTCCCAACTTTTTTCTTGGACTCCTGAACTCGAGACGGCCTTTTCCAAATG
>JAOUZG010043367.1:593906-707120 GCA_026289955.1 Argiope argentata | reverse complement strand
CTAGATTATCACGAGTTGATGCTGAATAGGATATAGAACAAGTTTCAATATTCATTTCTTTAACACAAATCTTTGGTGATTATTTATATATAAATGTTTATAGCATTGTATTGGCATCTTTAATTTTTGATTGGAAGCACTTAAAAAACTTAAACGCTTAGTCATTTAAATTCTAATATAAAAACTAAAATATGAAAACATCTACTAACCTAAAACAAGACTTAGCTCGGAGTGAACAATATTTTTCGAATGAAGTAAAATAATGAGTTATTTTCCAAATTGTATTTCACATCTTCGACGATTTTTTTTTCTATTTTTCATCTATGTGTAAAAAATAAATAGAGTTTTAACTTCATATTTTCTAACAATGTGAAAACTTTGAGGTTTTAAAAGCTTGTCTGAAATTAGGGGTGGGAGGGAAGTTTATACTAACATATTTTTGTCACACTTCACATAGCTTATTTTCACTTAGTTTCAAGCTAATTATTAAAATAGTATATAGGGGCTTTATAGGTATAGATTTATTTCTATATTGAAATAGATAAAATATTTAGAACAAATCATATGAGTTAAAGCTGCAAGAAATGCTTTAAGTAAATTAAAACTTTACTCATTTTCATAAAATATTTAAATATTTATGGGATGTTTCGGTATGCTATTCCTCTATAATATTATTAACGATTTTTTTTCTCTTCTCTATATTTTTGTTGTTAAAATGTATTCTCTGCCTTTCAGTTTACAAACTAAAACTTTTTTTTTGTAAAAATTTCATTAATTTTTACTTTATATTAGAATGTCTATTATCGTATTTCCTGATTTTTCATCAAGAATATTGGAAACCAGATAAAGTATCACATATGAAATGCAATTAAATTAATTTATCAAAGCACAATGATATTTTAAAAATATCAAATTATTACATTGTTATGGATAATATAAAACAATATGAAACTATAGAGCTTCAGCACTTATAAAAATAAATGAAAATTTGATTAAAAAATTCCTTTTTGGCAAGATGAAATAAATAAAAAAAACCAAAAAAAAAGTAAAGTGAATACGTAATCAAGTTGATACATTATTATTAAATGGTTAAATGGATACATTATATTAGGTTTGCTGTACTTCTAGTTACACTTGTAACGTTTAAAAGTTTTTTTTTCTGTATGTAATATTTTCCTAAATTTTATCAGATTCTCAATATGTTTAAAGAATAAGAAGTTGGCTATGTTTTTTGAAAGCTATGAAAATTTGCAAAAATTTATGCAATCGTGTTTAAAATTCATTGTTTAGTCTATTATAAGTGACCATCGTGCTATAACAGCTTTACACAATTCTTAACAAGGACTGTTCTTTTTGTCCTTTAAATGCAAGGGACCGCCAATCCAACAAATAAAATTACGAAACCCGTGTCTCAAAACCCATGAGAGTTTTTCTTCGATGCCTTTTATCAGGAGATGAATCATAACTGGACATAAATAGAGTGATAAAGAATACGATATAAAATAAACACGGCCTTTTCAAACAATCTACGCCATCACTTTTATGATCCCTTATCAGTATTAAAGGTAAGGTCTAAACCGTATGTAATAGTTTTAAATTACGTAATAAAATGAACTAAAAAACATTTTTTCAAAGCTGAATAATTTTATATTACCATAAATCTTTTTTTCAAAATAAATAAATTCAAATTTTAAAACAGGAAATAAACCATTTGAGGATGATGTCGTGTCCACTTTTTACCACGAAAAGAGGGGTGCAGTAGCTTTTGAGAATATGGACCCCTGAGCACCCGAGGCCAGAATTTTGACTTGTAGCTCTTATGAGGATGAAACCACACACCCACATTTACACATCTCACAGATAGAACACAGAAGAACAACCATGCCCGAACCGGGACTCGAACCCGGGACTCACAGAACATGAGGAAGACACGCAAACTCTGTGCCTTAAAGTCGACAAATAAAACATTTACATGTAAGGTAATCAGAGTTCGAAATTCACACACACACACACACACACACACACACACACACACACACACACACACACACACACACATATATATATATATATATATATATATATATATACCTTATCAACTCATAAGTAATTGGACACCTGTGACAAAAGAGGTAAACACAATTTATTCATATTCAATAGTTGATATATTTTTACCTGTCGAAATTACAGCTTTAACCCTCCGGGCCATGCTTTCCACAAGCGATCTAATGATGGACAGTAGTATTTTCTTTCACTCAGTTTGAAGAAAAAAAATTTAAGTTCTATCAAAGTTTTTGGATGGTTGCTGCACCCCTTAATCCGATGATCCAATTTGTCCCAGAGGTTTACTATAGTGTTCAAGTCTGGACTCTGGGAAGCCCAGTTGAGTTGGTTGATCTCGTAGTTATCATACCAATCCATGCCGGATTTCGCAGCATGACAAGTAGCATCGTTATCCTGGAAATAGCAATGATTCAATGCATAAAAATACATTGTTCTCTAGAATAGTAGAGTAGAAGTCGACTGTGAATTTATCATGAATTTATATCAAGGGTTCCAGTCCATATACTACGAGAAACCTCCCCAGAACTTTACTGTAAGCACAAAGCACTCTAAGCATACGCCAAAACCAGATGCTACCATCCGACTTTCAGTGATTGAAAGTTTTTCCATTACTCCAGTGAACCTGCTTGTACTCGTTTCGGCGTGCTTTGCTCCACCTCTACTGAGCAGCGCATTTCAATTTTTTTTTCATCAAAGGCTTATGGGTGGCAGCACGACCATGGAAACGGAGAAAATGTGCTTCCTTGCGAATGATATGTGTCGAAACTGTAGTTCCGAATGTTTTTTGGAACTCTTTGAGTATGTGAACCATCAGCTTGCTGCGGTTTTCCGAATTTCTGTGGATAGCACTCGTCTGTTTCTATTTCTTAGTTTCGCGGGTCTGCGAGGTCGAAGAGCAATCCGACAATCGCCACAATCCTAACACTTTATAATCACAAAAGCCACTTTCGATTTCTTAATGTTCTTAGGTATGTCCCTTAAGGATCGTCCATTTCTATCATATCCGACAATTAAACTCAAGACTACTCGTGTATCTTGCATAAGATTCCTACAATTAATGTTTCCTACACGATATTTATCTACAGAAGGCATGAAGTAGTAATATCTTCATCTGCATGGGTGTCCAAGTACTTACTGGTAGATAGTATGTATAGCCGGTATAAATAAAAGGTAATCTTACAAGTTAACATTTTGTTTCCCACAAGAACAAGAGGATTTGGGAAATTTATATTCGAATGGTCTTTCATAGGTTATTGGCCTAATGTTTCTTTTTTTAAAAGTAGTTTCAGATGATTCTGCTGTGAGAGTAGTATCTATTAAACATTTGCATAAAAGGTATGTGCGCATATTTTTGGCAGCCTGAAAGACTAGACAATTCCACTCCGCTTCTCTATATAAACTGATTTTGATGATATTTATGTGTTTAAATACAACTAACATACAGAAAATAAATTATATTTCAAGTTAAAATGTGCTTCTCATAGTTAATAGATTAATTTTGAGGACATTGTTTCAAATTCATTTAATAGATTATTTTTGAGGACATCGTTTCAAATTCATCTTAGGTTATTTTGCGTTCGCAGTGAAGCTTTAAAACGTGACTCACATTATTATCAGATAATTCTTTGTTGTTTCCAGGACAAAATTTTTTAAATATTTATTTCTAACTATCATTGCACCTCCAAAGTTTTTTTTCATCCCACATTCCTTTGAGTTAGGTGATTTTTAAGTCAGTGCATATTTTACTCTCAGAATCCATACACTTTAATGATGATACCTGAACTGTTGTAATGAAAGACTCTAAGCTCTTGACTTTTCCATATAAACATTTCTCATGTACGTATGTGTCATGTTAAAGCTGATGTCGTGGATCGTCGTCTGAAGAATGTTTATTCTTCTACTGATGTGATTTCTGAATGTATGAGGGAAATATTTTCTTTAAGATCCAAGATGGTTTCCCACAAAATAGCATGAACAACGATCATTCCATCTTACATTAGCAGTATTCTACAAGGTAACTTGCAAAAAGAGGATATAATTTGCAAAGAAAAAATAAATAAAAGTTTGGATATTTTATAATTATTTTGTATTATGTTAAAGTGTTCACTTTTTTAATTATTAGAAAGTTACAGCTATTTGTATTGAAGGCAACCACATCAAATAATACAGAATTTTTATTCAGTCTGCTGAATTATTTTAATTTTTTTGAAATTTTTACTTCACGGTTAATTTTGTGGGTATGCTGTTTCACTACCCATTATGCAATTCGGCGGGCAAGAACTTAATATTTTTTTCACAGCTCGAAAGAGCTACTTCAACTTCTGTTAATCTTTTTTTATGTTTTGTTCTTGTATAAAATAAATACGCTCTTGTTTTTGTTAAAAATGCCGTCGCGTCGTTTTTGGAAGCTCTGAACATTTAAGTTGAGGAATCAATCCATATCCAATATATCAATCTGATGTCGCATTTGTTCTTGCAGTGTTTGGAAGATTAGATTAGCAATGCATTTTGAGATATAAAGGGTTTTGATCGTATCTGACTAGATTCTAATTCCACATTTAATTAAAAAATGTAAGGGAAAAACCTGCTAGAAAAGCCATAATGTTAAATTGTAGAATGATTATAAATGTTTTCTTGCCTTAATAAAATATAGATATATCCAAGATTATCAAAATTAGGCATATTCTTTTAAAAAAAATTCTCAAAATGCGAAACATAGAAAGAAAGCATGTTACGTCTCTGAAAAAATTCCACCCTTAAATATTTACGAATACTCTAAATAAATATTTACGAATACTCTGAGGTATACCATTATGCAATATAAGATAACAGCTGTATCGTTTACAAAATGCATAAAGGCGCAATGCATTTGCTTTCAGTTGATTTTAAATACTCCATGCGAAAAACTTTCTGTAATGATTATGGCCATCGATGGGAATTAACAGTTTTTTTGTGCTTTTAATATAAGTTGGAGCCAGATGCATGAAGCAGCACATTTCGGAAATTGTAAGGGAATTTCATAGCGTCAAATGTATACCAAGAATATTTAATTTCAGATTTAACCTTCCACCATGAACAACGCAATGACCGGCTCCGGCACTTAATGACCGAGGCCAGGGAGGAATGCTTAGAATTGCTAGTATTAACAGTAAATAAATACTTCTTAAAGTTAACCTCAGAAATAAATATGGAATATGCGATTTACATGTCCGTTTGAACAGTGTGATGAAATTCGGCTCTAGTCGTTTATGGTAGCTGACGATCGAGTTGGAGCCTAGATGACTGGAAAACTAGGGCCTGGCAAAATGAATCAGGATTTCATTTGGTAAGAGTTGATGTTTAGATTCGACTGTGACGTAGTCTCCACGAAGTTATGGCCTCAAGTCAACAAGGTGCTGTGTAAGCTAGTGGTGGCTCCATATTGGCAAGGACTATTTTTACATTGAATGGACGAGGTTCTCTGGCTTAAGTTACTGGTCATTTATTTGAAAAGGTCATATTCATCAATTTGGAAACTATTAGCCACTGCGCATGGAACCCATGCACCCAAACAATGATAAAATTTTCATAGATGATAATGCGGCATGTCATAGGGGTAATAACTGTTCGCAATTGGTTTAAAGATCGTTTTGAATTATTGCAACGAAGGAATTAGACCTCTAAATTGCTCGACAGGAATCCCATCGAATATTTAATACATAATCCAGATATCAGCTCGTGCTCAAAATCCGCATCAACGCATTAAGTTAATATATTCGCATGAGTTATGAACGTCTATAGAAACAGAAGGGCTCAATATTTCTGAATGAATTACTGAGTCTACGCGACACTTTACCCGGCAGAAGGTTCGACACTTTATTAGGAGGTATCCCTCGATTTTTTCACTTTAAAGTAAAGTATTTTAGAACTAGGTCTGTAGACCATCGAGAAAGTTTAACCTAAAATGTTAAGAAATAAAAGACTAATATCGAATTTTCTCACCGGAATTGCAGGGTTCTATAGAATTTTGAATACATGATTGCGGGAATACATGACATGCAAACATGAACGTTTATGTTCAAGCAGCATAAACGAGACATATTTAAGTAAAAGCATGGGAATACCTTAAGTCCTTTCCTACATGGATAATAATCATTTTCTATATGGTCGGAACATTTTTTATTGAACATTCAGAAATTCCCGTACCCTACTAAATATCACAAAGAATTTACAAAAGAAGACAACACATTACATTGAGACAACACATACAGAGCAGCTACTGATGCGTCAAATTCGCTTGTACAGCCTTTTTTTTTACAGAGACGCATATTCAAACACTTCACAGATAAATAACAACCCTGCCCGAATTGGACTCGAATTCAGAATGGCCAGATCATGAGGAAGACTCGCTACTCCAGTGGCAGGACATCGGCTGTGGACGAAACTTGGCGCTTGATTTATCATCAACATTGTTGTTCCATATTTGATTCTAAATTAAATTCTTCAAATGATTGTCTGCTAGCGTGCATATATGGAAGAGACAATTTAAAGAGGCTATAATTTGGACAAATAAAATTTGATGAGCTTTCTAACTGTTAAATTGGAGCTATATATTAAATTTTGATCTGTTAGACCTAAGTACAGTCAAAAGACAATGTTTTTCCTTAATAAAACTACAAAAATCAAACTTCTCTAGTTCGTATAAACAAAGAGAACAGAGCATTCTTTGTTTCAAATAAATTTTTCGTTTCTTACTATCATGTTGTTCAGACCACACACACACACACACACACATATATATATATATATATATATATATATATAACCATATATATATATATATATATATATATATATATATATATATATATATATAAGCAGTGTGACTCAGTCTCAGTTTTACTCAGAAACCACAAAAATAATTTTGGCATGCTTGTTTAGTAATTGCCATGATTAATTTTTCGATTCACCCCCATTAAAGAACTCAGTTCACATTATTTTATTTCATGGAATTTCGTGTACACTTAATGAAGGAAGCGGTTAATTTGATAAGGCTTTAATTTTGGTGACTCAGTGCATTTGTCAGCAGGAACCTATTTGTTTGCGTCGCTTTAAGAATATAATTGTGTTTAAAAAGAATTAAATACATCATACGCTAGTTCGAAGAACCGTGTAGGAAAACCTTGCTATTCAGCAAAAAGATATTTCAATAAAGAATCTTGATATATCACTAAGAATTCAACTTTGAAACAGTCAAATTTGAACGAGGGGCTGAAGTAAAAATTACTTTTCAGTATTCTATACAACACGAAGAACATTAAATCATTCGCATATAATCTATAATATATAAAATTTGAAAAATGGGCATCGAATTCAAATGATTAAAATGGCAAACATCTTTGTTATAAATGAAAACGAAGCATTGATAGAAGCATGAAGATGCAAGAAAGCCACCTTCTCCAAAGCTTTTTAAAAATTGTATATAGTAATAAAATCCTACATTTCTTAGAAAACAGAATCGATTGGCATGAGGAACTTTAAAATGCAGTTCACACAAATCCAGCAGACGCATTTGAAAATAAATTCGAAGTCGTGATGCAAGTTGTGAGAACTTTTAAGACACAATGAGTAAATTGATACAGACATTTCTTGAAAAATTCAAGATTACCATTTTTTTCGTGATGATTTTCTGTATTTTATTCCCTATTTTAATTTGCATTAAATTGCATTACGTTAAAATATCTAAGCTTCTACAAAGTGCTTCCAAATATGATTCATTACATCTTTTGCTTTTCGGAGAAGAGCGTTTTTTCTTTATAAATTTTAATGCACAACTTTAGAAACCCAATTAAATAATAAAGATCATATTTACAGATACAATTATTTTAACCAATTGTCTTTGTCTACGTTCATCCATGTACACAAGAACAAAGCGTGCGATTTGTTGATCTGTAACTATAATTGTACTAAGTGTCGAATTTTTGCTTCAAACGGTTGTGAAAAAGCGTCTCAAACACAAATTCGAGTTCCGGATACTATTAACAGCATTTCAGGGAATTAATTGTCGATGAACTCTCTTAGAATCACACGATAGTTTCAATACAATACTAAATTCCCACCAAACGCTAATATTTCGTAATTATTGTACACAATTGCCGTGCTCTGGGACAACACCTTTCATATAGAAGAAGCGAGAAAGTTTTGGGAAGACCGCTGATTTTGATTCCTTCTTTTATTATTGATTATAAACCATGTTATATGTTTTAAATCTAGCAACCTTGAATTATTTTAGGTAACATTCTTTTATTTGGATTTATAATCATTGCTTCGAACGGTGAAATCAGGTCTCCAGTAACGTTTAAGTGAAATTCAATTTACTGCCATCCGCACAAATGTGTTTACCAGTTTCCATAAAGTCACTCGGCTTTATACCCTTGAGAGTTTTCTGACCATTTTCTCACCAAAATTGGCGAGTTTTTTAAAGTTTAATTATATTAACGTCCCGATATAAAACAACACTAGGCTATTATTGGGACGGATCTCGTAATTTGTACCACAGTCAGATGACGAATATGACACCTGAATTGGCATCCCCAATCCACCACACACCAGCGGGAGGCCGTTTGATCCTGACAAATTTACGTGCAACAGTACTGCTCACACGACGGTTCTTCGGTAGAATCGGGTCTCGAACCTGAAACCCTACGGATCACGTGACAAGACCTTACCAATAGGAGACCACCGTGGCCCTAAACAGTTTTGTCGAATAACTAAGAGTCTCTAAATCTAAGGATTCTTTTCTTAAAATTATTCGTGCTGCCTTGACATAGATTAGTAACTTTCCATTTTCGACTTGAATCGATTACATTGTATAACTTCTAAGAACTAATCAGTGTTTCAAGTTTAAAATATTATTATGCAATGATACTTCAGCAACATTCAACAACTGCGAAAATTTTCTATTCTTGAAAATCTAAATTCTATTGCAAAAATCTTAAACTTCGAGAGCTACAAACATTATTAACCTCACAGAGCGCTGTCTCTGCGGAATCTTTTGAGAGGGGTCTCTTAAAATATTTTTGACACTGTATCACAGTTCTCAATAGGAGGTCGAAACCTCATAATTACAATTGTTTTCATCAACCAAGGTATTAACTATATAGAAGTAATTTTTCAATGTTATCTCTTGATTACGTCGAAGACTGTTCAACTGATACCTGGTTATTGAATTAGCATGATCTTTCATCATTATATTAAGAATCGGAAATAGAATGCAAGCGATAAAAGATTTGATAAAATAAATCGTACATTTTGAAACCCATTAAAGCGAGAAAATTCCGAATTCGGAAGTAAATTTATATGACAAAAAAACTATAAATAATAATAATAAAAAAAATAGGATAACTTGTGAAGAAATTGCAGATATTCAGTAACCAAAGAGAAATTGCGTCTTCAGCTTCCTTCATGCAACATTGAAGAAACAGAAGAGAAAAAACTATCACTTCCGTGTTGCCAGTTTAACTCTAATGGTAAATGTCCTCAACAGTGTGAAGCTATTATTGAAATGAAATAACTGCCAAGACGAATAAAGATTATGGTGTTATTTGTATTTTCCAAATTGTATTTTATCATTTAGTCTTATATTTCAATGTTGAGCTGATTGAGATTGATTATTCATTTTTGCACATTTTGTTTCAAGTAACAAAAGCAGTGCACATGAAGTAGACGCTTTCTGATTTCAAGCATTCTCTAGGAATAAACGCCTTCTTTTGCAACCAGGCAAATTCTTTTCTATGGAAAAACGACGGTCCTTTAAGTCTGATGCAACTACAGTAAAAACTATTTCCTCTCAACACATAATCTTGAAGGTATCGCAGTTTCCTGGTCATTATACTTTCAATTACTCCTTTCATTGTAACTATCCGCGTTTGAACAATTTATTCGCCTAGATTATTGGCTTGTTAGGCAACGAAATAATTAACATAGAATTTATTTTTTAAGAAAATTTTAATGTATTATTTGATAAACCTGGAAGACTAATTTAATTGAACCAGTTGACTTGAAATTACTGGAGTACAAATTAAAAATGTATATTCTATGAAAAATAAGTGGAAGGGAATACGAAGATAATGTTCGAAAAAAAATATTTTTTAAAAAATATTAGTTTCAATTTAATTATGATTAGTTTTAAATTAAATTGTGATTCAGTTTTTTAATGATGAGCTTGAATTACATCATAACATTGTTTTCCATTAAAACCGAAAATATATTTAAAAATTTTATTTTTTAAAGAATTTTTTAAGTATTTAAAAAATTTATTAAAAATAAAGAAAGAAATTGTACAGAAATAAAAATTATAACATTAGAAAGATAATTTTTGTATTTCAAGATAATAAATAAACTATCCTGGGAAATAGGAATTTTTGAAGATATGAATATTTAATTTCACAGCAATTAAGTCGAAGCAATTATTTTCTGGGTTGATTCAACATACCTTGTCATTTAATTAAACCTTATCGCTTACTTCTAACATCTTTACACATTCTTTTCTCGGTGTGAATGAATGCAATTTTTAATGACATGGCTGCTTTAATTAGTTAAGCAAAATGTTGAATTAAGTGTTGCTGTATGAAGTAGTTTGAAATGCTTTGCTTACATTTGATTGTTTCCATTCGATAAAAAGTGACAAGTTCTATTTATGCTCCACCTTTATGGTTATTATATATGCAGATGGTAGAGAAGAAAAATCAGGAAATAATTTTTCGATAATATTATCAAGTTTATATTAAAACAAAAATATCTTTACAGAATTAACCACTTCGTCTTAAAATGGTTGCGTTTATTTGTTGCGTTGAAATATCTTACATGCATACTGATAATCATTACATTTGCAAATTTTATATTATATTATATATATATATATATAATTTTCATATGAAGTATAAAAAATATATTGTAATCTTAAAAAAACCAGACCTTGAAATTCTGATAAATCTCAACGTTTCAGACTTTCCGAAGTTTGAAAAACATGCATTTAGCATTATATTCCTCTGTGTGACCATGGGACACCAATAATAAAATATAATTTTTAGCTAATCGAATAAAATTGGTGAAACGATTTTAGACCAAATTTGTAGATTTGAAGGAAATGTGCATGTCAAACGTGCAAAGTGAACTCAATAAGCAAAACGTAAAAGTTTGTATTAAGTTTGATTGCTTATCATCAGTGAACGAAATCAATAGCCGATTTTTTTTGGTGATTAATTGCTGATTGTCATCATTCTGGTGATTTAATTAACTGTAGGCTGAATATAAAACGATTGTCGATTGAAAAATCATATATAAGAATTATTGTTGATATCGCATAATATAGCATACAAAATTTATTCTGTTATATATTTTATTTAATAGTTATTTGAAAAGCTCCGATTCATTATAAAATTTTTCTACTTTTGAAAGGATTTAAATGACATAGCAAATAATACGTTATTTCGATCTATAAAATGCCCTTTTGAAGAAATTATAAAGTCTAAATTTTATACAGCCTTTTGATATTCTGGAATCAGTTTAGTAAAATATTCTTGTTAGATATTTTAAATTTAAAAATTGGACTGTCTTGTTACCAAAGCTGAATTATTTATGAAATTTTGAATATACTATTTTAGGTCAATCAACATTTTCATAATTTTCGACAACTCAACTTCCTGAAACTGTAGTCTCTGTCAATGCAGTGTTTTAAAATTATAAGACATATATATTTATATATTATATAATTTGTTTAAATTCTGACATCTTCATAATGCGGAAGAATTTCATAAAAGACTCAGAATTGCTTTCAGAAATAATGACACAAATATATAAAACTAAAAATTTATTATCACCTGAATAAGCCATCAACATAACAAGCTCCTATGAAATTTTACAATGCCAATGAAAACTTGTGCGTACACCAGGTTTCTTTCAATATTATCTCATGTTCAGATATTTCTAAAATTAATACAAATTAATAAAAATTAAAAATAAATTTTGCAGAAATGAACACATCATACGAGGCTGTTGAAAATTTTTAGAATTTCTAAAGTTTAAACAGCCAACTAGAAAAATATATGTGCTTTTCTTTTGCACATATGAAACTGAAATTGGGGTCAAGTGAAATAGAATTCTCCCAGGAAAAGAATCAATAAATTTGTGCTTAAAAATTTTAAAGGAATATTTTTGGCAAGCTATTGTTGATCTTGCTATAAAGAATTTTACACATTAACACTTTCATTCTAACAAACTATCAGAAGCGATTTGAACACCAGGGCTTCTTAAATTTGCTCCATTTACAAATGCTGGGTGAGAAAACAAATTTGCGAACTCATTTAAAGAAGTAATTAAATAATTAACACTTACACAAAATTAAAGAAGTAATTATATAATAAATAAAAAGATACGTACAATAAAATTTTAAAAAATTCCTAAATATATTATAATTTAATTAACAAATATTTTTTTGCAAATTTCAAAGAACTTTAGGAAAAATAATTTAGATTAGCTCCAAGTTATTTTAACTATAGTTTAGAAATAAAAGTTGTTAATAATTCTTACTAAAACTTCTTTTTTTATAAAACTTTTTCTCATAAAAATGTGATAAAATTATTTTATTAATCGTTTGCTAAAAATTGATTGGTGGATCTTGTTGATGATGAAAACATGAATCGCTATTCAGTGAAAGTTTAACCATTAATTTAAAAAAATCTTTAAAATGTCATTTTACAAATTGCATGTAACTATCAACTTTTTTTCTTACAAGAATGTGGAAATGTGTTTCAGTCTAAAGTTTAAGAAGCCCTGCTGATGACAAAGAAAAATCCACAAGCTGAGTTGTTCCGCTTCTGCTGCGAGATTGGATTGAATACGTTTGGGCGTACGCATCGGACACAAATGATGTGCATCACTCGCACCATATTTTTTCTTCTCTCAATCTAGTTCCAAAATGTACAGTTAACACAGACTGTACACGAACACAAGCTTGCATTATAGTTAATCTACAAAACGGGTTCACAGGCTAACATCACATGCATTAATTCGGAAAGGCTGTCGTCTGAACAGAACTGTATAAATACCCTGCTCTGAGAAAACTCAAAAAGGACTACTTTGAAAAGCATCTGCCTTTTACGATTTGGGTTCGGTTTGTTCACCGCAGAGAGAAAGCTCTTTCTCCAGTCGGAAGGGACTGGATCATTTGTTAAAGGGAAAGAAATTCAGAACAGAATGGAATGTTGCAAGGAATCGTCCAACTGAGATTCAAACCGGTACCTCAGCACTCCACACCCAAATCGAAGGTTGAGCATCACTGCGGAGAGATTGGCAATGGGTGGAGGGATTTTGTTGCAGACGCAAGCGCCTTGTAGAAGCATGGCAGTGAAGTTAGATCAAGGCAATGTTTATCACTTTGAGATCACTACTTTAAAAAAAACTCCCGGTTGCAGTTAAGAGCTGCGCGATTTGCTGAATATAAATACTATAAATACATTCATTCATTCTTTTTTATGAATCTCCGTTTAACATTCGTTATCTAAAAGATTTTAGACGTCAAGAATTATTGAAGGGCCATTTTAAAATGCAAATTTTTCCCGATAAGAAAGCTGAATAAGCATCACTTTGGAAACTTTTTTTTTGATATTTATGCGTTCCCCGTATGCATATTGAAATTTCTTTTTTAACTGCTCGAAAACAATTTGATTTCTTTAAAAAAAAGTCAGATGTGTTCAATATTTGTTCTGTGGCGTCGTACTTCTTCATTCTTATAACTTTCAAGAAGATCCATCAGAAGAAAGAGAAAAATGTCAAATAAAATAACACAAAAATAAATAATTCGCACACGTAACCGAGTGGGGGGAAAAGAAATCACCAGTTCTACAACAACAGACAAACAAGTACTGTGGTGGTATTCCGTAGTGCGCAATCTTTATGGCAATCTTTTGCTCTACCGTAGCAGCTACAACACAGAGCAGCAGCACTACGAAGTTGCGTGTAGAACCAAGACGGATGCCAACTAAAGTTTTCCTCCGGTGTTTCGTGTGCGACAAGAGATCACAGCGTCATCCAAGTCTTTCGAAAGACATTTTAGCAAAAAAAACAGTCACCTAGGGTCCCTATTCACTACGAGCACCCGCAGCGGTCCACCACCATGCCGGGCAGCATGCCGTAAATGATGTTGAACTCGGAATCGAAGTACAGCATGGATATGGAGGACATCTTGCGTGGCGCACAGCAGGGCCCCGCAGAGCCCTGGGGGTTGGCCTGCTGGACGAGATGGGTGTGTGGATATTTCTGCAGAAACACGTACGGGCACTCCCCGCTGCAGTAGTTTGCTTCATAGCGTTTGGGGGCGATGATCCAGTCCCATCCGAACTCTTCAAAGTCCACCGTCAGAGGATATCTGCAGCATCGGACTTCGTCGGCGTTCTCTTCGCAGTTCAGACCGATCATCCGCTTGGTTCTCCTGTGCTTCTGTTTCTCTACCTTAGTCTCAATGAAAGGCTTCTGAAAAAAATAAACACAATATTAGATGACTTGACAAATAACTACGTATGTTCTTTTATTCATACCAACACAGTGCAATAAAGAGCAAGGATAAGATAGCAATTTGCCAAATACCACTCTTCGAACCGGTTCAGGCATGGTTGTTCTTCTGTGTGCTATCTGTGAGGTGCTATCTGTGAGATGTGGGGCTGTGCCCTCCTGTAAAAATGGGTTGTGCAAGCGACTATGATGAGTGTGTAGCTAAGTCGTACTCTTGGCCCTACATGGCGCTACTTGAAACAAGAGACGCTCCTTTTAGCTTAAAATCTTTTGATATAATCAGCGGGGACTTGTCCATGGCAAGTGCCATAAGTAACAACATACCAACTTTAAAAATTCTGCAATGTCTAATTCATTTCATGAGAAACCACAAACGATTATTTTTATTAGGTAGCAAATGTTTTACTAAAGCAAATACATTTTAGATTAAGTTTTTTGGAGTTTGTTCCCGATTGCATATAAGAGTAAAATTACAATTTCCCGAATTTTGAAGATTTTAGTTTAGTTAAGGCTTAATAACGTCCCTTTTTGACCCTGCATTAGGCCTCTTTGGGTTCTAACCTCATATTTATGAGCTACTTCAAAATCCCCATGCTAACAATTGAGCCAATATCCCTTTATTTCTCCTCACGACGGTAATAACAATGCTTATACAAATGACTGATCATCAATGGAGTTGTAACTCGAACTAAAGCCAAGACTCAATCAAAAGATCAATTCAATTTAAACAAAATGCTACTTATATTACGGTAAATGTAAAAAACATTGTGTATAACCGCCACTCATGATTTTTCATAGTCACTGATAATTATACATCGTTGCATTATCACCAATTTTTTACATTTACTGCAACATATAAGTGAATGTAAAATTTAAAATTGAACTTAAATTGATAAAAGGTGGCTAACGTAGTGGAATATTCGTGCGAAATATCCCCATACATAAAAAAATATCTGGATCATTGCAGCGGATAATAAATGTAAGTGAAATAGTTGTCGTCAATGAAAATTACCAGTAACATGCTAGCAGTTGATTTCACAGAAAGGCTTTTTTTTTCCTTTTGACCTTATGTGCAAGAAATGCGCATCTAATGGGCTTATCGAAATATTTAAAAATGTGTGTATATCAACTATTCCTGCATAATTATGCTTAAAATATCGAAATATTTTAAGTGATTTGAAAACAGATCAATGAAAATATACCCAAAGATTTTCGAAAAAAGTGAGAGCTTAGACTTTCAAACCATAATTTAAAAAAATATATTAATAGCTAGAAATTACATTAAAAAATTATCTTTTAAAAGGTCTATAGTCATAAATATATAGAATTCTTTAGAAAACAAGAGTACAATAAAACTAAATATTTACAAATTGCCTTTGAAAATTAAACTTCTTTATTCCTCAGTGGCCATTTAAATTAACGAATCGGATAAAACGAAAAATAACATATTTTTCAATAAGTGCAAACATTACAGGTATTTCAAAACCATAGAAATGGCGTTTTGTGAAGGGTAGGGCAAACTCTATCCAATACCACATCGTAATCAATACATCGGCAAGGAGACGCCGTCTCGTTTCCCGGCTGACAGAGCCGAACGAATGCATCGTAATTAATCATTCATTTATTGGAGTACCGTCTTCAAATGGACTGCTTGTAACAACCTTAATACGTTTCTTAATCGTTCTGGTAATCACGTGACTCGGGAAGCCGGATGAAATGTAAGGCAGAATTCAAATAAAATCTTGCTTGCATTAAAATAAGTTACTTGCTGCACGCAAGTGGTTTGGAAGAGGACATGAGCCAATTAGGCAATGGTGGATGATCCTTATACGAACGGTGGCAGGGAAGTACAGGTGCCTTGGTAACCAGTTTCATTTGGCACAAGAAAAGCAAAAGTAAGAAAGTGCAGCAAAAAAAATCTTATTTTATAGCTGACTAGACTTACATTTGTTACATTTTAACAAAATATTCGAGAAAAATTGTGAGTCTTTTCGTGCTTATTAATAATTATGGAACGTGCATAGTATTTTTCCATCTTTACTATTAGTTCACTCTCACCCTATAAATATTTATACATCTTGTTCAAATTTTCAATCGTTCATAAAATACTTTTCATTCATCCATTCAAGTTCACATACAATTTCGAACTTGTAGTGGATGACACTGGATGTTAATACAGTTTATCAAATTTATTAATTCAATAAGTTTAATTCATTTTTAATACCGTAAATAAAATTTTAGCAATTTTTAATGAAAATTGGAATTAACAGTATTTTTTCCTTGAAGGTGAAGAATGATTTTTACAAGAATTGAACTCGCAATCACTTTTAATAAATTATTTACATTGATTTCCATTATTTAATAAAAAGTAGCTTAAGTGAAAATTGTCTATGTTAACTTAAGAAGGAATTGGTTTAGTTTTTTATATTACTTGTTTAATGTTAATTTTTTGCTTCATTAACTACCGAGTATTGAAATTTTGTTGTCAGAAATATGTCATATCATTCATAATTAAAAAAAATTAGGAAAAACAGTTACAACCAAATATATATATTTTTTGAACTGTTATGGTGATATCCAAGACTTAACTGCTCAGGGAAATTTCCTATCGTGTTTTTCATATCCAAAGGCGTGAAATGTAAATATTTTTTGTGGTCTCTAAGAGATTATGAAATGTTAAAGACATGGTTAAGGGCCAATTTATGTACTAGAGATCGCAGCAAGACATCAGCTTCAAGTGCCGCTAAATGTGGGCAAAGCGAAGCAAATGCTTGTTAATTGTCAATGAGATACTACACCAATGGAAGGAAAAACAAAACCCTTAGTTTTCTGTGAAGGGGAAAAAGTTAAAGAAAAGAGGCGCAACTCTGCTTAAATAATATAAATCATTATACATATAAGTAAATTATATAGGAATATAAGAATGAAAGCAATAAAAAATAGTTAAAAGAAAAAAGTTAAAAAAAGAAAAAAGAACGCAAGATCATAAAATTAAAATAACTTTTTGATTTTGAAAAAAATGATAGAATTGAGCTTTGAATTTTTTCCTCAAACTAAACAATTTCGAGATTTATTCCTCAGTAGTCTTTGAATACTTTTTAAACAGGACATAAATCAACCAAATGAAACCCTCCAGTTAAGCGCCACACCAACATCGAACCTCTATTTCCTGAGATTTCTGCAAGTAGTTTGTTTTCAGCGGATCACCAAGCTTGTCCCCGTTTCACTATTTGGTCTCCTAGTCTATAGAAAAATGTTCCATTATTATATTTTTATAACTCTTAAAAGTTTTACTCGTTTAATTGCCATTAGACATTTCAGGAAACCTTGTGAGAGATCCTTTATTGGAATCAATACTTTGGAATAACCACAGTATGAGGATCAAATTTGAAGTTTTTATTCACTCTAAATTGGTCTCAACGTAGTCTGACGGTCAAAGAATAGGTAAAAAAGTAACATTATTATGTTCGTGAGTGCCTTTATTTGAACAACCGACTATGAATATATATTTTTTCATTTTAAAGGCAAGAAGCTATAAAATTTTGGAGAATAATGTTTAATATTTATAAATACTTTAGAAATAATTTATATAATAAAAAAATAGTTTATTCCTTGTTAAATCAATATTTTTTTCCTCTAAAACTTTTGTCATTATAACAGTTTCAAAGTGCTAAGTTTTAATTTATTCAGAGCTAAAATATATGAGCAAACGTACTTCTAACTATTTAGCCACTGAAGCGTAGCTTTCAATCTGACAGCTATCTGATTTCAAATTTAGCGTTAAATAAATATATCCATTCATAATATTTCATATATTATTGCACTACCTTCAAAACAGAAGTAAAAGATACATAGACTATTGACTCTTCAACCGGTGAGAATGTAGAAAGATGTTCTTCGAATATTAAAATAGGTTGAAATGTAGAAAATTATTTCTTAAAAATTTTCTAAAACCGTCTTCGACTTAAAAAAACGTCAGTGCTTTTCTATTCTACGATAAGGGTCGTTTTATAGAGATTCAGAAGCTGAATAGTCGACGATCAATAGATTGAGTTCCATTTTCTCGCGTTTACTATATTTAGTTAACGTTAACATCTACCGGATGTCTCTAGAAGTAGGAAGAATAAAGTAATCAAAACATTTAAAGCGAAAGGCGGTTTTTATCGTGATCCAGTAGTTGATTTCTAATTCATTAGAATGATACATATAGTTCCAGTTAGTTCTAGACATTAGTTCCTTAGATGGTGGAAAGAAATATAACTTATATTGCACCTGTCGAATGTATTTCTGAAAAAGTTGAGATCCAGGTTTCTAAACGGTGCCCTCCTGTTCTCTTTTGAGACTGAAACTTATATGGGAGAAGGGAGGGAGGGTAGGATATAAATTTATTTAATAGGATATTTTGAAAAATAATCGAGAATAATTTCAATTTATAAAGCATCCCTTCAGATTTCTTTCTGAATTCGTTGAAATTAGCAGCATTCGACGTTCCTAACTATCAGTTTTTGTCGCAGAAAAATTGACTTAAAAATACATTCTTCTATGATTAAAAATAAATAATATATTTACGAAAGAAAAATGTTATATATTTATTTTCAATATCTGATCGATAGAATCTGGAAACAGAATATTTTATGAAATCCGATTAAGTCAATACCTAACAGTTAACAAATTAGTTATTGAGCAGTCAGGAAAAAAGATACCACAATAAATGCCATCTGTTATAATATAAAATTCTTAAAAAAAAGAAGTCTGATTTTTAATTTTAGGGAATTTCCATTGAAGAAAAAAATAAGTTTTCAAGGAATTAAACCAAGAGAACCATTGGATTAAATGGACTTCATAAAAAGAATCCACTTAAAAGGATATAAAATCATTAATGGCTCTTTCTGATTTGAAAAGACAAGGACGTCTTCATCAAACTTCCCCCGATGAATTCAGTTTTAAAAAACGAGCAACTTTCTAAAGTAATTTTATTTAATGTTGCCATTAAAATTCTATTTCAAAGGGATTTTGGTTGAGAATTGCAATGGTATGGAGTTGAGAAAAGGAGGGATTAGCTGCTTTTCCAGTCTTTTGTTGCGCAAAAGTGCTTAAAATGGCCTATAGACCTAAAAATGTTTTCCTTAACGCTATTATATACATGATTATATCCAACTGAACATAGTTTTAGAATTTTTCTATCACATTAAAAATTTTAAAAATCGAAGTCTGGATGCTGAGGGGAAGACGACTTACTTTGCTTTCGCCGTTTTCTTCGGATATCGCGAGAAGATCGGAGATGTCTGCGCCTATCGCATGCAGAACGAATCCATGGTTTTCGGAAGGATGCTTCAGCCAATGATTCAGGGTCTTCTTCACGTCGAAAACCACCCAGTGACCGTGTTTATTCTTTTTCTCGAGAGTTTTTCTTTTGACCTACGGAAGAAAAAGCAAGAGGAGCTATTATTTTCAAGAATAAAAGAAAAATCTATTGCATATGAAAACATGACGATGGCTTATGCTAAAAGCAATTGTACCTTTGACATTTCGAAAGCAATAAATATGGAAAAGAAATGCGGATTTCGAGCAAATTGGTAATAACTGCTTGAAGAATAAGCTAAAAATTCAAATTCAAAGAAATAATCCGCTTAATACATTTTAATTTTCTTAACACATTTTAGAAGCTATTGAAAATGATAATGAGTAAATTTATATGCATTTAAAAGGGCTTTAATGTTTTCGATTTGCTAATTACATTAATTATGTAGTAATGCATATACAAGGTGCCCTTGAATTAATGGAGAAAATTTTTAGGGTAGTTAAAATACATATAAAGAAGCAATTTTTATGTACAGTATTGAGGGATAGGATATTAAAAACAGACGGAACAAGTAAATCTTCTAGTAAAATATCTTCCAAACAGTATGCAAATAACTTGTTAGAAGACAATACCAAACCTATATCGATGCTGGTGGTAGCACATATGTGTACTTATTGAATTGTGCTATGTGTACCAAATATTTTGATGTTCGAAATATTTTGATTACAGACAGCTTCTTATTTCAAAATAGTTTCAACGCAGTGATTTTATTTGCTTATCATTAATTAATCAACATTTGAAATCATTTATATTTAATAGAACCAATAATTTTTTTTAAATTATTTTTTCACGACATGTACTTGGTTTTATTGTCTCTTGGAAGATTAAAAAAAGGAATTTGTAATTTAAAAAGATTAGTTGATTTCTTTTACTGCGTCAAAACATATTTGTTTCGGCAATCCTCTTCGATCAAGTTCCTCGGTCTGTTGCTATCATGGCATGCAAATTCTGGAACGAGTATAAAATCTAATTACTATAAAAAGTAGATAGTTTATTTGCCGCTTTCGACCGAGGGATCTTCCGAATTTCCAAACAAAATTGAATTATTTTAAGTTATTAAACTTAAAACTTATCAAAATTTAATATGACATATAAGAAAACATCTTTTTTTTATGTTCTCAAATTATAGAACATTATGATTCCAATGAGAATTTTGGCCAATTTCTCGTTGTATTAATCCATTTTTGACACAGTAAAAAATTTATAAAAATTGATTAATTTTCATTATTATGGCTGCCTGATCTACATTGCGAAAGACTTTATTCTCATATCTTATAAGTACTGGTTTATTTCTTTAACTTTGATAATAAAGAAATTAGTAATGAATGGGAAGAGAAACGAAACATAAAATAATTTCAAAAAGCACATTTTTTTCCAAAGTGATATTTTATAATTTTTCTTAAAGGTGTTAACTAATAATACATCTTTGCTTTTTCATAAATAAAACAAGAATCACTAAAAATATTTGGTTACGATATTTGCATGAGTCTCCATTTTAGAACTTTGTTCGTACAGAACTCTTTTGAATATATGCCTATGTATTTATTCGAAAATTCAAAATTTAATGATAAGAATGGGTGAAGTTTATTTTGCGATTTTTGTATTGGATAAATGATACTTATTGGATTTAAGTCTTATCAAGAGTTGCTTTTTTACAAACAATTTTTTTCAAGTATATGCGAAACACTTTATGACTATAATTTCTCAGCAGATTTGTTAATAATTTTTTATTAATACTTTTATTACTTGGTTTGTCTATAGATACCTCAATACTTCATTCAGTTAAAATATTAAATATACTTACTCCTTTGTGGATTAATTTGGCCACTTATAAAAATGAATAAAGGGATCAGAAGATAATTAGCGTAACTAGTGGACCAACAGAATTAAACTTGTTTCAATTCAATTTTAAGAATTGAAATTTCACAAAGCATTATTGAAGAACATTCCGAAGGAAAAAAACCCCAGCTTTGGACTGAAACTGTCCAAGATTATACTGGCATTAAAGGTAAGAGATCGCAAATTTGATTCAGGCCCTATGTGTCAGCCTTTCACAGAAGTACTCAAAAAGAATGTACAGGGATGGAATGTTCTCGATTTTTCCGTTTCTTTCATCTTAAAACCGTGTTAAATAAGTTCAGTGCATCGATTTTCGGAACCACACTAAATTCCGGCCCATTAACAGAAGATTCCTCGGAAAGCCATCGACAACCCCACTTCGCGGGTCGACGTCCTCGTCGGACAGCAGCGGCAAATGATTCCCCCGAAGAACTTGGAACTCCTTGAAGTATCGAAGAAACGACGAGCAATTTGTGTTGCTAAAAATACGAGGTTTTCTGTCGTAACGAATGGAATCATTAGAGAAGGTCTCGCGAGTGCTGGCGGTGTGTCAATGGGCCGCGCACGCACGTCTGCCCTGGAGTCGGCATGTCTGAGGGAGACTGGAGGACGCTTGCACTGGAATCGGGGGATTTCTCAAATATTGCCCCGCTCTTCTCTTTTAGGCCACTTCGAAGGAGACCGAAATCGAAAGTTATTGGAGGCCACGAACGACCCCTCAAATAAACCGAATCCTTTTCTCTTTTTTTTTTTTTTGTCCAACTTCATACCTAAGAAATTAAAGTCCTTTTCAATGATAACGTCTTCTAAGGACCCTCGTGTAGAAGTGGTTCATTTCTTTAATTCCTCATCATTGGATTTGAGTGAACTGGTTGAAAAACAACCTCATCATATAATTCTCGAATTTTTAAGAATTATTAACTTTAGCCATTTTATATAAATATTATTGTTTATTTAAAAAAAGATTTCGTTTCAGATATATACTTTAATTTTATTTAAATATTCGCACCTTTTCGTAAATGCTTCTTTAAAAAAACTGTTTTAATCAATTTTAATAGCCTAGAAGAAACAATTCTTAGTCTTGTGTTAATATATTAATTTCATGAATCTTGGCACAGCATAGCAAGTTCTTTCTCTTGCGCCATAAAAATCCAGATAATCAACAAATCCTTTTACCATAAGTAGTTAAAAGGATTTCAATTCCGGATGTCTAAGTTATTTAAGGAACTGAAGGTGGCCAAACTGTCTGTCAATGAATAGAATTATTTTAGCTCTGTCCGGAACAATTGATGATTCTGTTATTTGTACTAATGATATCCCAGAAGGGTGCACGGAACTTGACATTATTCAAAGAATTATTACCGAGAGATGGATTATTCCCTAAACTACAAAAATAACTTATTTTAGAGACAACAAGAGTAAGAAAGATTTTCTCCCTTTTCCGTGGTTAAATTTTAAAAAAGGCAGATCAGCAATTCGTATTAAAAAACGCTTATTAAAAATTAAACAAAAAAAAACCAATTTGCTGGAACTTGGAATAAATCTACTAATTTTCACCTATTTGAAGAAAAAAATCAATGATTGCGATTAAGGAAGTTTTCTTTAATAATAAATAGATAATCGCAACATTTTAAACATCAAGTATCTTTATATATCAAACAGCAAATTTTATTTGAATAAAAAACATATTTAACTTATTTTGTCATCTTTTAATTCTCCTTAACATTCTAAAATTTCACTACAAATTAGAGTAAGTTGACATCATTGATACATATTTCAGTAAAAAGAAATTGATTATTTAACATGGACCTCGATATTTTAATTCAACATAACCGTTAAAAATAATAGTATCGTTTAATTCTATTAAGTTATATAGAGATGTTTTGAGCCTAATCTTAAACTGCTGTCTGATGATGAGAATGGCATTAGAATCGGGACCATCCTCTTCCAACTTTTACAAATAACATTGCATAAATTATTTTTTATTCAACTTAAATAATATAAAAATGTCTTTTGGTAATGTCAAATTTTTTACACAGCTTTATTAATACGAAAAATATCTTTTTATCATATGCTTCCTATGGATAAAATTATTATATGTGTTCTAGTCAGAGAAATCGTTGTTCAGTCTTTGGGGATAATTGATTGAAGAATCTTCAGCTCCTCACGCCTCAGTGAACAATAGAGACCGTCAGAAATCTACGGATGTTTTGTTTAGTCATATTAAAGTCTCATTACCGGTCGTCGTTGGAACGTAGTCGGATACCTTAAAAGAGCACTTGGTCGTTTTTAAGACGAACCTCGTATTTTTAGATCACGGTCATATGACGGTGATGACACCCGAGCTAGCACTCCCTCTCCACACTCCCACACTTACGTAGAATATCAGGCACCAGACCGCTTACAAGACGATTCCACAGTGGAATCTGATCTTGAACGCGAAACCCTCTGATTCAGAAGCTGAGATCTCACCAACAGCTCAACTCGGCCCTCAGAAACCCACGGAATAAATGTTATCCAATTTCAAGGCCAGATTTATTTTACAGGGACTTTAGCACGACCAAAAGAATCAATGAGGATGGGAAAAACCGGAGAGGAAAAAGTGTGTCAAATCTTTCCGAGAAAGTATTAAAAGAGAGATCGATAACTGGCGCTACTTTTTGAAAGAGCAGAAAATATTTGATCTATATTTGAATACATTTAATAATAAAAACATAAACAAGTTGTGGTCTTATGAAAGGGAAAAATTGTAGAGACACTAAGAACAAAGCTTAGTTACATAATAAGCTTCATTATAAAATTGAAATTAATGCAATTATAAAAAATAGATTTGAAAAGGGGGTAAAAAGCACAAAACAGTAATAAAAGAAATTTTTCTGCATTCCGGTTGGCGTAAATCTAGAACCATTTAATCATTCAAATTTTTTTTCTTGAAAAGTTCACACTTGGAGTATGCAATCATCCTGCTAAAAAAGGGGAAACAATCCTAGTAATTGTTAACAGAGAAAAAAAGACATTACAAAGAATGAAATCAATCACTTAACAACCGTTCATTTTTTAAAAAATATCATCGCTCTCAAGAAGATGCTCAAGTTTTTAAATAGCAGATTGTCTAAAGATTGATAAATGATTAATTCATTTATTATTTTTTAAATAAATATTAAATTTAAAATGTTCATTTAAATCAAATAAATCATATATTTTTTTACATTATTATTAAATTCGCAGTTTTACTTTTATATTTAATCTCTTTCATTCAAAAAATTGATAAGTTGTAAAGTAATAAGTGTTGGCATTGTTTTATTTTCTGGAAAGTAAAAAATGCAATACTTAAAGTTCACCTAACATATTATGCATGTTATTACATGTGATTTAGCCGGGCATTTATCTGTAAGTTCTTGTTGCTATTGGCTAGCATCTACCCTAACTGGTGTGACTAGCTCCGTTAGTCTAGCCTAATTGGCATGACTAGTTCCGTTAGTCTAGCCTAATTGGCTTGACTAGCTACATCTAACATAACCAGAGATTCTAGGGTAAGTCCACTAGCCAAGGATTAATAATAATAAATAAATATATGATGGCATGTTTATGTGACTTTGAAACTCTTACGGTACTTTCATTTGAGGTAGAATTTTAACATCATTTCTAGTTTACAGGGTTGTTAACATTAAGCTGGGCTTTCACAAGGAAATGGATTACATTTGTGCTTCATCTGAAGGGAAACCTTCACCAATTATTGACTCCGTTTATTTCCTTCAAAACTTTGCTTAAGCCACGTTTTCTAAACACTGTTGAATCAGACCGATGTAATACTCTAAAATCATAGCAATTTTCGAAGAAATCAGGGTATGAGAAAAGTTTGTCATAGAACTGCTTAGGTAAAATGTTAGTTCTTAATGGAGCTGAATAGATTGTCTGTAGAAGATTCAAAGATTCTGGAAAGTCTAAATAAACCTTTCCTTGACCTCTTTCGAATAACTAATTTCATTTTCTCATTTTCTGAACCACCGATTCTTTTAACTTATTCGAATTTGTTTAAGATGACCATTAATCATACAAAATTGAAGATTTCGATTGCTTTCTTTCAGCTCCGTTCTTTTACAAAAGGTATCATCTTATTTAAAATACAAAAAATCATGCACAAACATTGGTACAGTAAAATTTCCTATAAACGCTTCTACCATTAAAAAAAAATGCCAAGAATAAATGCTAATGTTATCTTGAAGATGCAGCAACATGGCTTATCTTTAAAAACCAGCTGCATATACTACACCGTTTCCGTCATCTTAACTTCTGGAGATGGGTTATGGTTTGGGAGATTTTGATTTGTTTTATTAATAAATCCATTCGAGGCTTCGGTGGGTGAATGTATAAATTTATATATATCTTGATCATGAGGATAATATAAGTCTTATAATGAGGAAAATATAATTCATACTCATGACACATCATATCAATAGAAGGACGTTTCACTCAAGACAATCGAGTCTGTATTAAATCTTTCAAGTATTTCACAAAGTATTCGCACTCGCCCTCTGGTGTTGAGTCATAAGACAGAGTAAATTACACTTATAGTGATGAAGACCTATATTCATGATTAAAACGAAAGAGTGTCATTACTATAAGCAGTTGACATAATTCTTTTCATCTAACAGAACAATTGTAGAAGTATGTGGGTTAGGAATTTACTTTTATCATATTTTGAGAGATTATTGAAAACCTTACGGGTTTCGGTTTTCATTAGAGATAAAAAAGAAATCGATAAAATTACCACTCCTATTCTTAAATATATTTTTATAAGCAAACAACCAAAGGAGAACAATCCAGAAAAAATGCAAAAAAAGTATGCAATTCGAACTATTACGGCATTGAAAAAAAGTTAAAAAATAGTTGAAATTTAATTGGAATGAAAATACCAGTAATAAAGAAGCACATAAAAGTGGTATAAACTAAAGTATTTGATATCAAAAAATATTTAAACAAATAATTGTAATTAAAATAATTTGCATAAAAGGGGTTGGGTTGTTTCAATTGTGAATTATTGTTTTCATATACATGGAGATAGTTAAAAAAAATTTTCGATCGACTTAAAATCTATTTTTTTTTATCTTTATAATATTTTTTCTAAGAATATTTCATGCAAAGAAAAGAGCTAATACAACTTTTAGATTTAATTTTTTTTTAAAGTTCTGCATGAATATTTTTTCTTATTTTCTCCTCAGAAAATAAGAGCCAAGTTCATCATCTATTACTTCGAAAACGAAACGATTTATAAATATAAAATTTCAGTGTGGAAATCTGCTTTCGTCATTCAATGCAACTGAAACGTGTATCGATTCTGGTATAAATAAGCTCCCATTAGTTTAGTGCTATTGGAAAGAATATTAAATCTTTTAAACAAAGGTCATTTAGTTTCAGAACCGATAGATCGTGAGTTGGAGATCCGGCTGCTCCAAAGATCACCCGAGAATGTTGATACCCAATTGTTAGCATGATTACAAAAATCTTCATCATCCAACTCAACTGACGAATAACGAAATGAGCTCTTGGAGAGGTTTTGAGCAGCGTTCAAAAAAAAAATGAAGTATGACAATTTTCAATTCTTCAAATGGCGTTCTTAGAATTATCCTTTGAATTGCTTCCTATTCATCGTGGGCCGAAAGTAAAATTCGAAACTTTGAAATCAATCTTTTTTTTCTCCGGCACATTTCGGAGCAGGAAACAAGATATAATTTTGTCTCGCCTTAGAATCGATCCTTTAAGGCTCACTCACAAACATTTGCTTTACTCAGAGCCTGTTCCCATTTGCATGTCGGTCGTCGATGCATTCTTCTAGTGCGGTATATTTTTAATAGAGTGTCAAAGTTTTAATACTTATAGAGAACCGATTTGGTGCAAATAACTTTACTTTAAACCAACTGATTGGAGAAAAAAAAATTTTTTTACCAACATTTTTAAGGTTCTTAGAGATTTAAATGTTTACAAACTCATTTGAGTTTCATTTTTTTTAACTTTAAAATTTCCTTTTACTGAACTGGTAACTGGCACATAAAATATGAAAAACGCATATATCTAGTGGTTGGCGCCGTTTTGTCAAACATGGCTCTTGCACCATAACAGTCCACCCAGCCAACATACGAATTTCGGGGTTAAAATGTAAAAGAATATTATAAACATATTTGGTTGATAAAAAAAGTATACTTTTTAAATCTTGTTCAGCCTAGTTTCTTTATCACACTCGCAGATGCGAACGCTGTGGAAAGATGCAGACTATTAAATCAGCCCTCAAGGAAGCCTTTAATCACGGATTTTAGTTTTCCTAGAAATGCATCAACTACCCTGGCTAGAAAACGAAAAAATGGATATAATGGAATGAAAATCCTTCATCATGGGACAAGAACCTATATTTACTGCAAAAACCTCCTGGAAACTCGGCTCACGCCAAGACACATCTTTGAGTGCCCGTCTATTACAGAATGACATCTTGAAGCTTGGCTGGTTGCCGCTGATGGATCCACTTCGGGAGGTCATTTACAGTCCTCAAGCACCAAAAGTAGCAAGAGTGGTCAACAATATCTTTGACAATATCCGAGACTCTCTTTCTTCACTTTTTGTGTTTTCATGGACCCGACAACAACAACAAAGACTATTTTAGAGTTTGGATGCAGGAAATGCAGAACTGGATGCGTAAATATTAACGAAGGGGAAAAAATTGTCGGTACTTATAAAAAAATGAAGATGTTTGGAGAAGAAGGAAATATTTTCTATAATAAACCATTTAAGGTAACTTGAAATTAAATTTTTGCCTAAAGAAGTGTGATAATAAAAATATGAAACCTTAAGTTAATTGAAAGAAAAATAATACTTTTATAATAAAAGTGAAATACGAAGGGACTTATTCTAGCATAAATGATTCAGATTGGGCACAGAACAGAAGAACAAAATATCCACATAAGATTATAAAATCACGGAAAAACTTTAAAATTAATCCAGGTATTTTGAAACCATTTATTTTTTCAATAAAATACGAGGTCATAAATGCGAAAAGCGTATTAACTTTAGATTTTGTAGCAAACAATTGTGCTTTTGCACTACTAAAAGGTGGATTAACTTAAAAATAGTTTTCAAGATCTGATGTACTTACATCCTGTCTTGAAAAAACATGCGATGTATTTTGGAATTGATTTGGAAATTTTTAACCGCAGTCAGAGAACGAGACTGATATATGATCCCAGAAAATTATCTTCAAATTTTCTCGCCACCCCAAAAAGAGGACGTTATACTCTCAAAAGCTGGTTTATCAGGCAAAAGATCCACATACATGGCAATTGGGTTTAACGAAATCGGAAATCTAAAAGCTACCTCATTATCGCAAAAGTTCTGTACCTATACTTTTCACACTCAGTAAAATCTGGGATAAGCAACTGAAGAATTAAAAAAAGGAGAGGCTTCATACCCATGCTTGAATGCATGTCACGCTCGGATATTCATCATGAGACTCAAATGAAAACGCAATATCATCGGTATGAAAGTCGTTAACTTTCATTGAATTGAATAATAAAGTCTTCGAAAAAAAATTTGGGAACTTGGCTAAGCAAAAATAAAGACTAACCTAAAACTTCTGACTTTCAGCTTCACGTTAATTCTTCATATATGTTAAGAAAGGCGTTTGAAAAGAATCATTTCAAACTACGTCATAAGCACGTGACAGGTGTGACAGCATGCTCTCTAACACACCCTCACGTTGACTCAGCGGTGTATCACGTCGTCTCCTGTAGTTGGCGCAATGCATATCAGAATTAGACCGGCGAGGGAATTTGACGCGCATCGCGTGAGAAGAAATTGTCACGTTTTAAACAAAGTCAAAAAAGAAATTTAACTAGGAAGGAAAAGTCTTCAAATAATTTAAACTAACTAAAGTTTTAAAAAAATCCACGCCGTCTCGCAGCACGTTCGAAGCAATTGAAATAAATGGTTTCGAGAAGTCCGGAAATATCCATTTTATCGTTATAAAGTCTGGCAATGACGCAATATTATGGATTGGGCTTTATTAGGCAGAGATTTCAATTCATAACCGCGGCTTAACTTCTTCAAATAGAATTCTTTTCATTAAAAATGAGCCCCGAAAGCACAGCATAAAACATAATACTAATATAAAAGCTTTCACGAAAACTTAATTTCGAAATTTTTATTCTCGAATAAAAAAAAAAGGAAGAGTTATAATGAAATTCTTATAAATTTCCATTTTAAATATTTTCGAGTCTTTTCTTTATTTTCGGTGTTCCTTTGCAGCTTGGAGAAACTTCGACTTCACATTTGTCATTAAATATCATTTATGTATGAAGATAAATTTCAGAAAAAAAGAAATGCTTTTTTAATTTGTGGCGGAATGAAGATCCTCATGATCCGCGCTGAGGATATAAGAGGACGTATACTGTTGGTAACATTTCTCATCTCATAATTGCAATCTCAGTGCACCATGGAATGCGTACCTAACAAGGTTCCTTTTTTCAAAGAGAAGATCAAGCAATGAAATTGCTAGAACTTCTATTTAAAATAATTATATGCCTTTTTCTAAGGAATCGGTAAACTTTAATTTGTAAGCTATATTTCTGATTAATGGCTTCAAATAAGAATGAAATAGGTTTATTTATATACTTTATGAATTATATACTTTTTTGAGTGATACGTTTGAGTCCAGGTAGCACAATATTACCACTAATACAGTTCTCATTACGTTTTAAGAAAAGAATTGGGTGGATAAATTGTTATGCTTTTTATGCCCTACTCAAATCAAGTAAACCTTTGCCCGATCAGGTATCATCTGATTCGAACTATTGTTGTCTTAATAGTAAGCATTTGAAAGAAAAATAACGTGTACAGAGGAGATAAAAGATGATATTAACAGCACAACGAGAGGGATATTCTTATAATATAGTACAGCAACAATTGCCTTACAAATAAGAAAAAATTGGTCTTCTGTACTGCCGAAAGGAATAAAAAAGGAAACAGAAAAGAATAACTTAAAAGGAACAGATAATCTAAAATAAATCAGTAGTCCTTAAAATATACTTGTTGTGGCTATATACGTATGCATGCTTCTCCTCTCTTCCTAAAAACTCTGGATAGAATTCAACCAAATTTCGCACACTTATTGTATACCACACGAGAAAGAAGACTTAAGGAGGAGAAAAGTGAAATATTTAATTTGTTTGGGTTTTTTTGAAAGGATAAATTACAAATTTTTCTAAGAAAATACGAAATTTTTAAGCAATTTGTTTTTTATACTATGAATAAGTTACCACTATTTTTTAAAAAAATTCATTCTATTTAATACATCTCTGAGCAAAGTTTTCATTGATTTTAAAGTAGTGATTTAGACATACTTAAACCTAAATTAAGCTCTCAAACGAAGATGCTTTTCCTACATTTTAGCATTTGTGAACAAAATTTCCAGTACCATACAGCAAATATTATAACCTGATTGAGAAAAATAATTAGCGTTTTTTTTTAAAATAATCTAGTTTAATTGAGATTCATAAATTAATAAAGAGCAGAATAGAAAAAGGATTAGCATATTATAATATTTTATGCAAAAATAATTTTTGTTAAAAATACTACATGGAAAAAAATGAATCCCGAGAAACAATCCCGGGTTAAAATCAATTAAAGTTCCTAGTGGTGCATTAAAAAGGTATAATCTTTTCATTACTTATTTTTTAATTTTTATGTCATTATTATAAATATTAATTCTAAATTTCTTCTAAACTTACCCGAAGACACCATCAGTATAAACTAAATTTAATTATCTGTTACTTAACCAATTAAATTATTTTAAGAACATATTAAAATTACACATTTTCAATAACAAAAAAAGTGTGCAAATTTCTGTAATTTAACGCTTAGGATTGAATGAAAGTTCTGTGAAATGAAAAATGAGATCTACGGTCGGAAATTTAAAATTATAAAGGGAGAACATTATTATTTTTAATTGTCTGTTTATTCTCCTTAATTTAAGTCATTAATTAGTTTAAACCAGTTTGAAAAAGCAATACTGGTAAAAGCAGGTCAATCTTTTTAAAACTCATTTACTTTAATAGAAGCATTAGATAATAATAAGGCAATGCTGGTAAAAGCAGGCTAAAAAAATTATGTGCGATATATGCTTCATTTATTGCCTACGCGATTTCGAGCTCCAATTATTAAAAAAAAAAACACTAAGGAAAACAACATTATGCTCTCACACGATAAAAACATGCTTTTATACAAACATAAAACATGTAAAGTTATAAAATAACACGCAAAAAAAGGCAGTTTCGCAAGTGATTTCTGCAAAGAGAGCGGCTTTTCGCCAAGAAGACGGCCCCCTTTGTGCAGGGGCAATCGATGGCGAAGTGCGAGGAGGTACGTGACCTGTCGTTGCGTGAAGTCTCGGCCGACGGAACACGCGACAGCTAACAAAGTGGGAGATGGATGACGAGGGCCCTCTCTTGCCCCGACACGCGCTTTTTGCACTCATCGGCCACGTTTTGAGCGAGGCACGAAACAGTGCGCCTCGCTCCTCTGAAATCGAGCATGCCGGACTCCACACCGAACGCACGGACCCAACACGGAAATTCTGGGCAGATTAAGGTTATGCATTTTAGGCAAAATCTTTGCAAAATAATAAAAAATGTTAATTTCAAAAATTTATAAAATTCGGGTTACATGTTCTTTGATGAAACACGGAAAGACAACTTCATTGCTAACTTTTTCAGAAGGATGTTAGTAATAATTTATAGCCAAATGGAACAGTATGCGGGTTCTTCAACTGAGCATTACCGATTGGAACGGAGCTGAATTCGAAATCTTCCCACACCATTTTTTCCGATTCCGGATATTATTACTTTGATGCATCCTAACTATAGCTAATTTTAACCCATCTAACTCATAACGAACATAAAATGAAATTTCCAGTTATATTTATTTTCCCAATTTCATTATTCGATTTATTTAACCCAATAATAGCCATATTAAGAGGCGAAAAAATAATATTTTTATTCAGTTATTTGCACAGATATTTTAAAAAGTAATGAGATACTAAAATGGGATTTTCTTACGAGGAGTATAAAAATGGAAGAAAATTTCAAAATGTTTAATTCTTATGTGGTTTGTCGCCGTTTGTTGTATATTCAAAATAATCCTTTGGTGCATAAATGTTTTCTTACTCGTCAAAATACACTTAAAAAATCGCTATATACATAAAAACAAAAATGATTTAAGGCATTTAATTGTTCTCAAACGCTTTTAAAAAGAAATAAAAAAATTACAATGATTCAATTATAAGTTTTAATATCAAACATTCTACTGAAGCATGGATGGACGCTTCAGATCCATCATTATGCACCGGCAAATCTAATCTTTTTTTCTTTCATATCTCTCCAGGATGAGGATTTTTTTTATTTGTATGCATCCCATATTTAATCCCGCTCCCAAATTCCTGTCCACAAAAATAATTCTTTATAAATAAAGCTACGAGTTTATAATTGCTTTAGAGATCGTGCAAAAAAGTTATATTATAAAATGCTTTTTTTTGTAAAGGTACAAGGGCTACTCACGTTTTACTAAATGAAAAATGCTCAAAATAATTGTGCATTAACTATAATCAAAAGTTGCTCGTCATGATTATCAATTAAACAAATGAATATAGCCCCTATTGACATCGAGAAACTCGATTCTTTTTCGTTTGAAATGAAATATTTGGCCTATCTCTGCACAAATAAACAAAGAACTTAATAAGGCCATTGAATGACTTCTCATCATTTGACAAACATTCTAAAGGCACGTTCTCTTTCTTTTCGCGGTGTCTGGATGAGGGAAAAGCAGTCGGCCCTTACTTGAACGAAATCTATTTGGCCCGACGGCTGCCGGTCCACTTGGTAGAGCGTCATGTTGAGGTGCAGAGTGTGACGTGTCGGCTTCAGGTGGATCCAGAGATGCGAAGACTGGATCTGGGACTGCTGGAGACTCGACGGCAGCTGGAAGTACAGTTGCTGGTCACCCAGGGCCAGTTCCAGGGGATCAGGAGCTGTGGGGAAGAAAAACAGGAACATTTCAACTGATGATCATCAATTAAGTACATTGTTATTTGCGCTAAATTATACACACGGATAATGAATTTATATACACGTGGTTATTTTAATCTTTGCGCAATTCTTAATTTTAAAATGTAGTTATTTTTCAAAAATAGCAATTTAATTTGCTTTTTTCAGGAAATAAGAATTTGGTTTTTGATCAATTTCAGCTTTATTAAATTCTATGGCATACTTTTATTTTATAGTACCCATTATAATGTTTCAAATGAGTAAGGTCTTTTAAGTATAAAAGAATCTGAAAAAAGTACACCATAGATTAATAGTTGGTTTCTTCTTTTAAAAAACCCGATATAAAATATAGCAACATATAGAGACAGAAAACAGAAATACGTCATCAAGATAAAAAGATGTGTCCGAGTACCTGACAAGCGGTCATTTTGGGCAAGAAATGCTGAATTTCATTAATAGCCAGCTAATCTTAAAATTAAGAAGAAAAAACATCTTTTCAAAATCTCTGATAATATCATTTATATTCATCCTTTAAAAAAATTATTTGTGTATGACAATCCCAAATGCTAAAATATCAATACATAATACGAATTATATTGATTTTTCCTATGCAAATTATTTTTCAGACATACTTTCTAAAAAGGTAAAATACAATAGAACTGAGTGTAAGGAAACCTCATTAGGATGCATTTCGAGAGATATTGGCTATAATGACTCATTTCAAGAAATTTCATAGCATGAGAAATTCTTAGAATTATTAATCGAGTGGGCACATCATAGCAACTAATATTATAATCGAACAATCAAAATTCAAACTCGTATTAACTCATGACATCGAAAGTTTCTCAATTTAATTTTAAAAAAATTTTCCAGATTAATTTATTAAAAACCAATCCAAGCTCTAAAATTTCGAAGTATTTCTCAGTAAACAAAATCCCTCTTACAAAATAAGGCTTCATTTTCCTTTAAACAAAACTGAAAGTAATATTTTTAAAATTCTAATTTAGCATGGCATGCATTTCTTACAAAGCAAGGTTTTTCTGTCAAAAAAAAACTGTTCAGAAATCTATAAAGTTTTTTCGAGCATTTCAGAGACAGTCTTTGCATTGTTAAAGTGACTCGTTATTTCTTGTTATACGGAAAGTCTCCCCCTTTCAGTTTCTTGTGAGAGATTAAATAAGTGCCATAGTGTTGACCTAATTTAAAGAAAAACTGTCCTGTATACTTATCAACAATTAGAAGATAAAAGCTTCAAAAAAATTATTCTATTTCCAAAAATTTTGTTTCTATTGAGTATAATAATAACTTCATATTTTTAACATTTAGCACTGCTGCTATGACATACTTTAGGCTTAATATTTTGACGCCAGCTAGTATGAAGCTAGCGATACACCATATTTTTGTTTTATTTCCTTTATATTTCTAATCTTTGGAATTTATCTCAGCTTTTTCTGATTAAAATTGTCTGCTTTTACAAGCATTACTACAATTATTTACATGCAATGATTGTAGCACAATTTATACGCTATTCAGTTTGGCATAGCTTGGCCAGTGTTCAGCATTGTGCTAGAAAAAAATCAATAAACCATTATACACTATTCAAAGAATTAAAATTCAAGAAAATGAAATAGATCAATCGACAACAGTTTTCGGGTTTCCCATCTTAAAGCTCAAAGAGTATGAACTTTTTTCATTAGTATTTAGAGAAAGTTATTAGTTTATTCTTTAATTAACTTTTATATTAAAGACCTATACTGACAAACCTCGACTCCAATAATATAAAGAAAATTAGCTCAATTATATCGATGGCAGTTTTAAAATAGCGCAAGAACTGTTTGGAGATGAGTTCCTAATTTTAAATAGTAATTAGATGGGGAAGACGAAAGCCAAACCTGCAACTCCATACATCTTAAGCAAAACTATTGGATCTCGTTGAATGGGAAAGATGAAAATCGCTCTGTATGACTTGTGATTGGCTAATTTTCACATTAAAAAGAATTAAAATTTCACTACGAACAAATGGTCGAGAGAATAAAAATGAAAACAAGTGCACTTCTGAAGGAAAGTTTGCTAGAAAAGTTTTGGTAGTTGATTTCAACATCCCTAATCAGTTCTTTGATTTCAACCTCTAATAAAATCATAATTCCTTATAAAACTAATTTATCAATTATAAAAGTATTGAAAACCAGACTCTACCCAAAATTCAAAATTGGCATGCGAATAAACAAACCATCTATTATTAAATTTGTATTTTTTTGTAAAGAAAACTGTGCGTGCAAACAAAGAATCTAATGAATATCTCGAACTACGTACTTTAGAGGAAAATCGTTTTATAAAATTTATGTCGTTATCTTAAGAACGCATTTGCACTTTAAGTCGGAGCCGATTCAAGTCGCAAAATGAGGGATTTTGAAGCAGAAGTATGTATTTGTTTTCCCATATTGTAGTATTAAGAAAGTATAGCAATCGCAAAAGCTCGAGATTTTGACGAATCTCCACGCTTTTTAGACTTTACTGAGTTCAAAAAAAAATGTCCTTCATGTTTATTAAAAATAAAGCAAATGCTTTGGACTAGACAATTGATATTCGATATATTGCCTTTACACACAATCTTTAGGATTTCTTCCAAATTTTGTGCGATATCTGGTGGAAGTGATATCAGTGGAAGGCCGTCTGTCGCACTGTTTGAATAAAAGCCAACTCAATAATTACAAAATCAAGATATATAGATTGATAACATTTTGTACGCAGATTTAGCATCTACAGTGCACACTTTTGTCAAGTTTTCAAAACAATCCAACAAGGATTTGACCGTATTTTGGCCTGTATTTCTAGAAACATTTAAACGTGATTATTCAAAAACTTAATGACTTAAGTACATAAAATTGCCTACAGGACCTTTTTTTTAATTAAAAATGCAGTTGTGTAAAATTTTGGTTTCAATTGGTTGATTAAAACATGCGTAAAACACAATTTTAGTTTTCCTGTGATACAATTCACCGCATGAAAGGATTTTTCTTCCCCCTTCATTTTTTTCATTAGATAAAAAAAAAGTCAAAATGCTAAATTCTCACCAAAAGTTAATATTTCGTAACTATTATACGTCAATGCCATGTAAGGCGTTCCCAGGGGAGACATTTTATGGAGGAATATGGGAGAAAGTAGCAATCATCACTTGGGACTATGCAACTTATGAAAGGTTACTAATGAGCAAGCTTGTAATGAAAAGATTGGTATATATACTATATATATTATATATATAGATGAAACATGTGCTAAAACCTCAGCAAGATTTCTCTATTTCAGCCAGGCTGTTCGAAGAGGAAACGGCTTTGATATATTTAGAAAAAGTTGAACATCAATTCAAAAATCAACCTTTTCTTAAATCTTTCCTTTTCAACCTTTGAGCACATCCTCGAACGTAACTCATCGAATCACTTATCTCCTCTCATCCATTACCACTCATTTCTGGTAAAAATAGCCAGAGTTTTTCTATTTGTTCGACACATCAATTTCACCAATTCACGTCAGTTCCAAGGCCTTCGAAATTGCATAAAGACAGTTTTAAAATTCAAAGTACCTCTTAATGTAAAAAATCCCTACTGGGGTTGAACTACGACAACATATAATATCGTTTTCACATGCTATTTTCGGAAACAGGTAAACAAGAGATTACTTTTTGATTAGGAATATATGTCAGAGTACTCAAAATATGACAAAAAGTCACGCACGATAAATAGAATAGCGTTCATGACAATGAAAATAATATCAATTCAATTTATTTTTCAAAACAAATTTCCTGTCTTATCTCTAATTTGGAAATGCTCAAAAATATGATTAAAACTTTCTTTCAGAAACAGTCAACTATCTATATTAAAAATTGTTTAACTGCCAAAAAATTAAATCTCCAATTTCAAGAACTTCAATCTTTTAGGATACGAATTTTGACATAGAAATGAATGTAATCGCTTTTTTTCAATCCCAGTTTCTCCTTAATTTCTAATACGAAATTTTCAATTTCTTTAAAAAAATCTATTACTCTCCATTCCGAGAGTAGGAATTTCAAAAAGAAAATTTCAATTCTTATTTTTACTCCGTTTATAAAATAAAAAAAAATAATATTTTGTGATTATAACATTCTTTCCTATTATTCTATTACGATTACAATCTTTTTTTAAATATAAGTAATGAAAGATAAAATTTCAAAAAAATTGCTAGTATTAATGAAACAATATATTTTAATAATTATATCAAGAACAAAAAAACAAAGTAAAAATTTTCGTTTTCTTCAATTTGTAAAAGGCACACTACTCTTTCAGCCAGCACGTTTTAAGATACAATATTATGGCAATTTCTGTTAGAGGATTATCTCATTGCATAACATAGAAGTGTCTTAATTTTCCCGCTTTAGATTATTTGAATTGTTAATTTGTTAAATTTACCATATCGAAGATATAATGGTGCTTTATCATAACGGACAATCAGAAAATCCTGATAATTTTGCAAAATGATGAGGTGTGTTTTGATACTTTTCATTTAGGAGTCTGTAATTGTGTTATGATCAACTTAAAATTTCATTTAAATCATCAGCTCAGTTGCCTCGCAATATAAAACTATGCAGCTGAAGTACTACTAAACTTTTTCGGCACTAGATATATTCTTTACTCTTTGGAGAAAGGGCATTTATGTGCTCTTCGTGTCACAGTGAATTGACGGATCAGAATTTTATTGACTGTCCAGCTTTGATTCTCGTCGACACCGTTTTTTTCATCCTTCAAATTTAACTCTCCAAGAATTGCTGGGAAAAAATTATCATCCAGACATTTTCAAGTTTTTAATTGCTATACGTATTTTACCCTATATTTAACTTAAACAGTTTCCATTTTTAATATTTAATTTAAAACAATGGCTTCATATTTAGTTTTCATAAGCATTTGAGTTATTTTATATTAGTTTATGCATAATCATACTTGATTTTATAAGAAGTTTCAAATATCAACAGTTCTCTACTTTTTACCATATAGATCTGATATATGGGCTCAGTATGGCCAAGAGTAGCCCTTGTACTAAAATTCCCAAACCAGTCAAACTTTGTCAACATTTCAGTACATAAATTAGAATTTGAAACACAATCCGTTATCGTAGTACACGTAAGAATTTTCATTTGCTGATTGATTATGTTTTATTTTCTTCTGTTAGTGTCTTTAAACTTAAATCATATTTTTTCTGTTGCTCTCCTATAACGATTCGCAATACTCGACGTTGAATATTTTAGACGCAAGTTTAACTGAACACCCCCCCCCCCCATTATGCACCATGACCATAACATGAAATAGTAATCGTAATTTCTGGTGACTTTCATCTGTTGATTTTTCTAGTACACTGGTTTTTGCAATAGTTGTACGATGCATTTGCATCTACATGCACCGATATAAAAATTATTTAAAATAAAATTTATACAAAGAATGAGTCTCTCTCCCTTCGAGAGCGAAGCAATCGAATAAATGCGTTTTCGCTCTTTTCTAGACGTAAAGTAATGGGATCAGGTCGAAGTACTTCAACTTCTATGGCAAGAGATATTTACAATTAGACGTTCTTTAGGATCCTCATGTTATTGTCTTGACATCTATCATTAAATTAAATACCTGAAACCTAGGAAGATCAGGAGTTATGGAGGGTTGAATCCTCCAGGAAAATTACTGTTAATATGTGGAAATACCTAATGAGTTAGTGGACTATAGATTTTCTAGTGGTAGTTGTCCTGACTACATTACTACTGATGGGTTAAACATCCTAAGGAAGAATTGGTGTTTGAGCCAAGATGACCATTTTGTAAGATTTTGCCAATTACACTCGGCCCTCGAATCATTCCGGAACATTGGGAAGCTACAAGGAAGTACAAGATGATACCTTCAAGAATAACTTCATGATTCAAATGGGCACATTCCAGATTGATACTTTACAAATTTAGGAAAGGATATTTTTTTATTCATGTTGAAAAAAGTAAAGACTCCTTAATAATATAGCGAATTACTTTTTTAAATAAAATTGCAGTTGCTCTTAAAAGTTTCATTCAGCACAGAAAATAACAATTTTTTAATGTCTTTTTTCATCAGAATATTTTCCATTTCCAAGAATGTGTACGTAAGATATCAAATCAGAATAGAAAGTAAAATAACTCATAAGTCAAATCAGTGCATTTAATTTTAATGATTAATTATATCTGTCATTCAACAGAAATAATTGAAAGGGATACAGCAAAATTCCATAGAACTCTCAACTATTAATTCAAAGTTTTAGGATAGTTGCTTGAAAACTAATTAGTTTCTACAAACTCAACGTTGATTTTTCAAAGCTGTTTGCACAATAATGAGGAATGTTTGTAAATCGGTGTATATAAACACTAAAATCAGAGACAATTTAAACAGAAAATACTTAAAATCTACGAAAGCTTTTACCACCGTTGGATATTATCATAAGCAATAAAAAGCAATGAGAAGCCTCAAACTGTTATATGAGATTAAAAACAATAAGTTTTCCAACATATTAAGTCTATGCATTTTAATTGAAATTTACAATTCAACTATCTCTTTGTCAACAACTGAATTATTTACTATTATAATGTTTTGCTGATTATAGTGTTTCAAATTGTGGTGAAGCGATAATTATTGCAGGAAATTAATCGATAATAAAAAAATCTTAACTCATTTATCAATTATCAGGGGTACAAAGTATCTTTAATTAACTTGAACCGATTAATAAAATTAACACCTGAGATAGCAAAAATATTATAAAAACAAACAATTAGCGATTTTTTTAGACCGATTAGATATTATTTCTAAAATACTGTTATCCCTGTTTTATTCGCTTTTAACTATTTTGACATGTCCAAAGATAAAATGTATTAAAATTTTGACTTCTGAAGAAACTGGAAACCATAATTCTAATTTCCTAAATCATGATGTCAGAATTCTTAACATTTTCTTACTTTTATCGTTTATTTATATATTTTAATTGCTTGGTAAAAAATTGTTTAAACTTGATAAAAGAACTCTTTTCCCCAAAAATGTTAATGTCTATTTAAAATCTATGATTAAGTTACCTGTAAAGGAAATCAACTGTGCGATGACCCCAAAATCATAAAAGAAACATGATGAGTAATTATGTAGGATTAAATAAACATTAATTTCTATAGGTATCTATCGAATCCGGTCGCAACCGATTTCATTAAAGTAAAAAGTCTACAACAGAATTTAATTTTAAAAAGATATTCACAAACCTAAAAAAAAGATTTTGCACACACAAAAAAATCTCGAGTGTGAATCATTGTACCGCTAATCTTAACGGATAAAACCCGAAGATTAGTTTAATCAATCAACTATTTTCTTCGCAGCCGATTTTAAAATAAATTCGTGGAGGTTCCATCTCAGCAAACGATAAGAAAATTAAAGATTATCTTTTTGAGAATGTCAGAGGCAGCCGAATATTGTCAGCGCGTGATTGAGAACAGTTGAGACAAAAGATACTTTAATGTATCGACTGGGCATGATAATGATGCTGACGTATAAGACTTTCTCCCCTTTACGCAGGAAATCTTATCGATTTCTGGGCACTCGAGGAGGAGATTCTGATCAATTTATCGCGAGAAACCGCAAAAGTCACCCGTCAATAAGGGGTCAATATCCATTCATTCAAATAGGTCGTTGCCTCGACAATTCCCAGAGATGTCCTGTCATCAAAGACTATCGGAAGATATCAAATTACTAATTTACATCTACCTCTTCCCGTAACTGCACGAGAGCCCCGAAAATTTGCTGCAGGAAATTGCACAGGTGGTTGCGATATCGAATGCAAAACAATTTCTAGCTAAATTCTGAAGCTGGCCAGTCTCCAAGATGCGCTACGAAAAGTATGCAGAGTTTACATATCTAAAAGTCACAAAATTGAAGGAGCGATGGGAAATAGTCTTCCATACTTATTGATGATTAAAAGCATGCACAAGTTCGCATATCTCCAGAGAAAATCGCTGGAAAGAACAAACTTTCTCGATTATCGGAAACTTTCTCGTGTACCCAATGGCTCACCGTCATTAGGGTGTTTTTCTTTCTTTCTCGGCCCATAAAATTGTGGATATTGGAGAAGCCTGTGGACATCGTGAATGCTATGATTTTTTTATATATTTCCATGTAAGAGAATTACAAATAAAATAGCATAATTAAAAGACGGTGGACATCACTATCTTGCCATTGGTGATCAATTTTTCGATTCATTGCTATCTTACCGTTCATATACAAGTATCCGAAGTTGAATGGGGATGCCTTTTTTTTCAATTACTAGTATTATTTCACACTCTCCCTATATATTTGTTCACATTTTCAATCGTTAATAAAATACTCTTTATTCATCAATTTCAAATACATTTTTAAAAACTTGTAGTGGAAGACAATTGATATCAAAACAGGTCTCTTTAATATTAACTCCTTAATTAGATTATTTAAAGCATCAAAAATTAATTCAGAGTTCTAACAGTTTGTAATGAAAATTGAAAATCAACATACAGTAGCTCAATCGGTAAAATGCAACGATTTCTGTATTTTTCACGTGAAGGTGAAGAATACTAAAGAGTTCAATTCAAGCGAAAATTATTACAATTATTTCACAAATTATTTATATTAATTGTAATTATTTAAAAAAATAACTAAAATAAAAACTTTCTTTGCTGATCCAAGTAAGAATTGACTTAAAATTTTATGTTATATATTACTTGTTTCTTATAAATTGAAAAACAGTGATACAGAACTACAATTGTAGATGCAAGATTATATTCCGAATGCCATCTACTAAGGCATTGCTTTTTTTAATTTATCATGTTTACTTGAATACGGAAGTACAGACAGACCATCAATCCCTAACAGGATTTAAGTCAAACTTCGACAGTATTGTTATCTGCAAGGCATTTGCTGTGACAAAGGGAGACTTGAACAAACTTGAAAATGGGTTTTCAACTCAAGCAGAAGAAAATGAAAGGAAAGTGGAAGCAATTATTCTTGGCTTCATGAAGGAATTTTCAAGAATAAAAACTTTATTATAATTCGAAGGTATTGCATAAAAGAACATTCTTATCTGCCATCTTTTGGAAATCCAGAATCGATAATTAACCACTAGTGTTGGATTGGAATTTGATGCGCATGAGAGGTTCGAATATGACTTCTGTGGAATTCTGTAGGGCCTTCTGCATATAATTGCTCTAAACCAATAATAAAAAGGAATTTACTTTAACTTTGCATCTTGCCAATGATTATTTCCGAAATATATTAAAGAAAAAAATGATCTTTTAAAGTTTCATTTGATTTTTGGATACCATAAAAAATCATTAGTATCTAACGAATTAACTCGTATTTTATAAACCGTAATTATTATCCGTCGAGATATTGATAAATGTCTACGACAATTGCCTGATTCTCTGCTCTGCATTATCATACTATTAAATTAAAGAAATGCTTTGTCTTACTATTTTTTCACCATATTCATAAACGATTACGATTATTATCTGTCTCTTGCGTATCAAATAACACATTCCCCGTTTTCATTTCTCTAAATAAGGATACTTCATTTCATAAGACGGTATGTGGCTATGTTTTGAATAAAATCCTCATTTCATAACTGTACAAATTGATTGTAAAGCTTATCAAAAAATAAAAATTAACCTTTTTCACTCAGAAGGCTACTCTCAATCACTATTCAAGACGATGCATCTTTGATATTTTTTAAAAATTTTGATCCTTAAAAATACCTACAGAGTGATAAGATGTAGATTGATTTTTCGGTGAAATTCAACTTCAAACAATTATATACATTTAGTTTTCGGAATAATAACCTTTATATTAAGGGAATAATTAAGTATCAAATTATTTTTCCGACTGCAAAGGGTTAAAATACCATTCGTAACAGAGCTCAGGTCACGGAAAAGATACAAAATTAGAAACTAATACCCTTCAAAAGAGTATATTTTAAAAAAGAGTTTAAGGTAATTTTTATAGATTTCAATTTAGTTAGAAAAGTTTCCACATTAAAAAAATATCTACACTTATCTTACTTATCACTAAGAAAATATTAAAATGTCAAAAAAAAACTTCCAATAAAAATACTATTTCTTTCGTTATGGGTGTCATCTCTACCTGACTATTCTTTGATGATGAAAATGATGGTATTTTTAAGGGGTATCATTTCGATGCCCCTTTTCCCAGGAGTTAAAGATGTCAATAGTTCAAAAAATTTCTATTAGGAGTATATTCTTAAAATTCTGTAATAAGAAAATGCATTTAAAAAAAATTTCAAGTCGCAAAAAATAAATCGCTGTATTCGGAGAACAATTGCGATCTAATTAATTTTTGAGTGAAATGAAGCTATGAATAAGCAAAAGCTACTGTCAAGATATAGTGTACATATTTCTGCACACATAAATAAGTATTGTATTTTAAGTATACTTGTCTAAGAGATATTACAAGGTAAGCATTTAAAGATACCTTAATTTCCCCATTGGATATTGCTTTTCATTTCCCGATAACCTCAAATGTCTCTCATTAGTACCGATTGTTTAAGAACTATTTTATTTTTAGTTTTTTTTATAATGACAAGGGGTTCTCCGCCATTTTGTTGAACAATAATTTGAATCGAATGCAGTTTTAAAGAAAAACGCTGAACTGTTTATAAATTGCTTCCAAACAAAATCACAATTCAACTAAATTTTATTCATCGACTGCGGTTGTTTTTCAAAATATCGTGATAGAGTGAGATATTGAGAATTTGCATCTGATCTGTGTCCTTAGAAGAAGGTTTCAAAATTGTAAACAGATTAATTTTTATGGTTCATACCGAAATACAAAATATTTTCCCGCTAAATTTGTCTAATCGATAGTGGCCTAAATTTCTTTGACTTTGTTACTAATATCTTTTTTATGCTCTTTTCATGTGAAAGTAACTTGCATAAGATGCCTAAAAAAGAATATTCTTGTAAAAAATTGATGATCGGTAATATTTTTTAATAAATTATTTACAAGCCATTCAAGTCTCTTTCCTAAACTTCTCTTAGATACTATTATTTATGTATTTAGATGCATGATCTACAATACAAAATCAATAGTTTTAACAATCAGAATTAAACCGAGATTGTTGCTGTAGATCCTTTTACAGAATGATCTGCATCAAGACTGTTTAATTTATTCTTATATTAAATCATATTTTTATGGGAGTAAAAAACCATTTTTAATTCTCGGAATACAAATTTGCTTAATTTTGTGCATAAGTTGAAATAATTTACCTTGGCTTTTGGTTGAAAATGTAATTTACAAATTAGATTATTTGAAGAAAACTAAGCAATAAAAAATATGATTTAAAAATGCATATTTTAGAATCACAAAAACGAATATTGGAATTTCTATAAAATTTTATTTAAAAAATTGCAATGCTGCACACACTATTCCAAATTGTTATGTACATATAATTGCATTTTCACAATCTGTTGAACAATACGGAATTAAAGAAATACAGAGTTAGTGTATTTTGAATCTTAAAAAGGCTTCATTAGCCCTGATTTTTAAATTAACTAGTCTAAAGAAATAACTTTGACCATTCATCAAAGGAAAAACTATTTTGGACTCGATGCAATTGACGACCTAAAGGGGAAGCATGCGGAAGCCTGAAAAGAAAACTAAAAATAGCTTGAAAAGTTTTCATTGATTCATGTTTCATTTTAGTATGCAATTAAACTTACAAGAAATATCTTTTGCAAACATATCAAATTCTTGTCAATCCCACTCGCAGTAAAAAGCGAAATCTGCTTATGATTCGTGTTGTAGGAATCTGGAAGGGAATGTGGGAATTCTCTCGAAGTGAAGTCCACTCTTGATAAGCAGTGCCATAACGAAAACCTCAAATCTATTGCTTAAAAATTATGTTTGAATAAAGAAATTTAAAATTAAACTAAAATCGCAATCTAATGGGGTTGGTAGTCTCAGCAATTAAAATATAAGTTGGTAAGACTATATATATATAAGGGGTTGATGCATAATCTTGATTCATTTTTACGTCAGCATTTTAATAAAAATTATGCTGGATAATTAAATTAATAGCAGTTACTTTAAGTCAATAATGGCTACTGAAAAAATATTGTCTGTGAAGAATACTAGAAATTGATGCCATTCTTTTAAATTAGCTTTATAATCAAACCTTGCGGTCATTTACAGTCAATATTTCCTACTTTTGCAGCTGCTTCGAACACTCACTATAATTCATTCAAGTTCAATCTTCAATAAGCAATTATACAAGTCAACTGAAGTGGATTGCACAAATGTGGACTGATAAATGCATCCGGTCAATGACAAGTTGCAGAATCCCAGTTCTGATTTAACATCAGAAAAAAAAAGCTCCAATATTAATAGTCAGATGATTAACATATGGCAAGATCAATGACACAGAGTGGTCAAAGACTGATGAAAATTAATACGATTGGATTTTGACGATCCTTATCAAAAGTAGCGAGTGAAATCTACTCATAAATTACTCAATGAATTATCTTTGAGAATCGTTTCTGCTCTTCTGCAGCCTTTGAGATCCATGAAAATGAAAGAACCAGGAAGTTCTTCGACAGAATCAAATTATTGGAAGAAAAAAATCCATCAACGGAAACTAATCCAATTCCCAGGGCGTTTTCTTATTTCATCTATATAAAATGTTGATTGGAACAAACTGAAAAAATTGTCCAAAAAGACAATTTTTTACGTTCTTTTATTTTCTTTTTAAAAAGGAAATCATGCAGCATAATTAAGCATTTTTCAGACAACAAGTATTTTATAGAGAGAATAGAACAGTGCTGGGATAAACTTTCAAAGATTTGCCAATTCACAATTCGCCAATTTGAATTATTATACTAAATACTGAGAATTTAGAGTCTTACCGAATTCTCAAATTCAGCTTTCAAAGTTCTTTATCTATGACCTTATGAGGATACCCAAGAAACTTTAGTATAAAATCCATGAAACATAGGTATTTTATGCTTCTACTAAAAAAAGGGAAAATCTTTAAGAAATAAATTAATAAAGAATAAAGAAACGAAAATTATTGCAGACTCTTTCAAAGCTGATAGGGTCTTCTGAAAATAGAGACAGATGTTGAACATAGCGCAAAGGAATTCTGCAGCGCCTAGCAGAGACCACAAGTGATGGTATACGAGACGGTAAAGTATGACTACCAAATGTATTATGTAATTTTTACGTTTAAAATAAATATTACTTATTGCAAATATTCAAAGTAAAAAGCCCGCTTTAAAGCGAATACCTCTTTGCATCTCAATCCTAGCAGGCAAGGACTACAGGTCAGCAGAAGAGTCAGCGATGCGACACATGTCACAAGTAAAAACTTTGATCTTTGGTTTTTCAGCATGACCATGAATGTGTTGAATTGCAAGGTCTAACACCAAGTCAAATAGAACTCCATTTTCCGGGTCCCCCTGTTTAACGAGAGAGACCTGAATTTCCAAACATTTTGATCATCATCGAATCATAGTAGATGTCACGTACAAAGTTGAAAAATCCAGAGCCGCCACCAGAAGCATCTAGGGCTACAAATATTTCGTGATAGAAAAGTAGGCCAAACGATTACAAAACATTCAACCAGTCAATGCAGAAGTCTTTCTTCTGCTTATGGGCTGCATCAAGTTTTTGCTGGTGAACAAAATTGTGTTCTAGCATTACATAACGGGGGGTTAGGTGGGGTGAAGCCTTTCTAACAATTGAAGACCAAATACCTCTCACACAATCGCCCAGTCTTTCAGCCAAGCATTTCGCAAATATTTTATCAATTTTAGATTATAGAGCGACCGATCGCTAGTTGTTCCACTGCAAGAGGCTCTCCGTATTTGACAGTAGAATTATTGCAGACTCTTTCAAAGCTGATAGGGTCTTCTGAAAATAGAGACAGATGTTGAACATAGCGCAAAGGAATTCTGCAGCGCCTAGCAGAGACCACAAGTGATGGTATACGAGACGGTCTGACCTGGACGCAGTGTCCTCAGCAATTTGTATTTCCCTAATTATTTCTCCCAAAGAGGAGGGTTTTGACAGTATTCGGGCTCATGATTCGGTTATCAGATGGTAGTAACTAGAAGAAAATAAAGAGCTTCTCCAGGCAGAAGAAAATAATTTTTCCAGAGTGGGGTGCCAATTTGGTGTCTTTCTCAGAGGGATACACACAATGTCCCGAAGGTGCTTCTATGGTTTCTCTTGAGCAGGGATAGTCAGGAATGTGGACCTTGAATGTCAACCATCTGCATAGGCAGACCACCTGTATTCTTTCCAGGAGGAGAGCCAGGAAGAAGGGAAGATTGAATCTCAGCCACTTCCCGGTTTGAAAGAGAGAAAAAGACGGCAAAAGCTTCGTAAGTTCGTATCTCCTTCCAAAAGACGAAATATCCTAGATGTAGGAATCCAATACTTTACTTTTAGTGTCTTCACCGCTGCCTTGGAGAGTTATGATAAACTCTGGCACACCAGAAGTGGGTGAATGTGCAGAGAGAACAAGATCAGAAGAATCTGGGATTGCCTCATAATCCTATTCGAGGTTTACAAGAACTGGCGGTCTACCTCTCGTCCTTCTTGGCACTGAGATAGTCTTCTGCGGTCCATTTTCGAAAATTGCCCTTCCTCTTGTATGCAGAGAGCGTTTCCCAGAACTTTCTCAGGTAAAAAAATATAGAAATGTCTTGCTATTGCTACATGGAAAGTGAAACCGTGAGGATTGTGGAACTAGAAGGTAAGAAGTAGGGAGACCATCAGCAGAGCTCTTAAAGATCCGAAACGAGCAGATTGAGCACCGGAAATTTTTTGGATCCGGATATGATGTCCCCCCTCCTCCTTGACGTGCCATTTCAAGCTTTGCTTGATTTGAATCCACGTTTCCTCGGAGAATTCCTGTGAACCCCTATATTAAATTACCAATATAACAAGTTGCAAACTGGGGGGATTTTCAACAACGACCTCGTAGAGTATTTATTGTCAATATAACTATCCTTCCCTTGAGTAAGCTGCTCTATGCGTTTGCAGCCATTTTTCATTACAAAAATTACTTTTTCCTATATAAAGATATAGGAACAAGCAAATGATCATTTCTAGTACTTGGATTTGCGATACATTCTTCAAAGGAAAAATGGCAAGAAAATTCGTTTCAAACTAAAAAAATTAAATGATTTGCCATCGTGATCCCACTTTCGTTGCAAAATTACTTCAAGAAACAAAGTGTGGACAAAAATGTTTTCATCTCAAAATAATAATTATAATATGACAAAATAAAATTAAAAAAATATTTAACTCTCAACAAAGCCGATTATGCTTATTCGTGAAATTTTAATTCTAACAAAAGAAAATCATTTCAAAAATTTTAAAATGTCAGAAAAGTAATGAAAAATCAATTACATAATTTTTTCATTACAAAGTAGGATAAGTGTTAAGAAAAGCATAATATATATTTAATTATTTTTAAGAGGATTTTACAGAACTTACAGGATCAATCACAATTGAAATTCCACTAGAATAGACTCTTAGTTTAAGAAGTACTATTCCGCCAAAAGAGAACTCCCATTTCCATAGAAGAGTGCTCAGCATGCTTCAGAGTTCAGCTGGCTTAAGCGACCTTCACTTGCAATTGATTTATCGGGATTACGTAATGCTAATATGTAATGTAACAATCATGTTGTATAACTCTGTTTTTAGCATCATGAGGTTCCAAGGTTTCGTCGCATTGCATGTGGTTCTCCGTTGCCTTCAAGATTTTGAGAAGTTCTTTGTTGGAATTATTTTTCTAGCTTTATGCCCTTAATATTACCAACGTTAAAGTTAGGAGTAGAAATATAGATTTTTTTTGCTATTCAGTAAATCGTAAACTGTATGAAGCATATTTCCTAATAAGCCTCAAAACGAGACCACAGAAAACATTAAAATTTTGCCAATTATAAAATACTAATTGAACGCAGTTTTTTTTTCTATACGAATTTCTAGGTAAGCCACACCTTACCCATTAAACTACTCATTGGCAGATGAGAAATTTAGATATTAATGAATGAATGTAATTAGTTAGAATCTTGGTATAGAAAGTTTTTTTAATATCAGGTTATTTTAGATAACTACGGAATCTCCTTAAAAAAACTTTAAAATTATTACTCTAATTAAGCAACAAAACCGTTTCATTTTAATTACAAAGGAAAATTGAATAGTCTCGAGATTGAGTTTAGTTTAACTTAATTATTTTAAAAGTCCAGTTGTAAATCAACAGTAAAGCAATGCTGGGATGGAACTCGGAATTTGTACCGCGGTCAGAGGACGACTTCTGTGTTGGCACCATCCCCACTAAACTACCCCCCCCATTCCAACGGCAGGGGCCCAACGAATTTAACTTATACAAGAGAAGCGGATCTCGAACCTGAAACCATTCGGCTGCAAAGCCCAGACCTCACCACCAAGTCACCGCGGCCCATCCCCAGACTGAAGGGGAACACATTTCAATCAAAAATAAGAGCCAGTCTGAATTTGAACGAAAGTCAAATAAAGTTTCTTGCATTTCACTTAGAAAATTCAAAAAAAGAATTTGTTACCATCAATACGATGGTGATGTACCAAAATTGCCCGATTTGTAGACTTTTTTTCCAAGTTACGATAAACCGATAAGAATGGCATGGGAAGTTGCAATAGTAAAGTACATTCTGAGCATTTCGTAATACATATATATGACTAATTCAAACTGAATAACCCCTAGCGAGTAACAGAAGTTGACATGTATATTTTATGTACTATTTAGAGCTTCGTCTTTTTCAATTAATTTTAATCGGAAAGGTGCATGATTTTAAAAATATTAATGTACCAAGAAGATTAAATTAAATGGGACTAATAAATCTAGGGAATTACATAATAATTTAGCCATTGCCTGCAAAAAGTAAGATCCAGAAAAAAAGTCACAAACAACAGAATAAAAATTTTACACGTCATTCAGAGTATTTTTTAAATCGAAATATATTTCTATCTATAAAGTTTTGGAAATTAACTGTTATATCTAGCTTAGAATGAACCCAATGAATATATTTCATAGTAATTAATATTCTAAGCTTCTTTTAAGAATGTTTGAAAGAATTTATAAAATTGCTTTCACCAACTTACAGAAGAATAAATTGCACAGTTAATTTTTTGGATTGACATATTGCATTTTTATCCACAGAATACGAAGCAATTACAGAAGGAATTATCCCATTCTGTTGTGGATACTTTGCTAATTGACAGCTCCCCCGGCGCATTATTGAGAAAATAGGGATAAGGCTCTCGTTTCTCAGGTGGGCTAACTAATGAGGTGTGGTCAACTTATATATACTCCTATGAACATTAACAGTATTAACAGTATTTTCTTAGTTAACGTTGTTTACATTTTCATGTTCTTATTATATCTGTTGAAATGTTTATACCTTTTTCTTTTAACAGCATTTTCTTAGTTAACGTTGTTTACATTTTTATGTTCCTCTAATAACCTTTAAAATGTTTATACATTTTTTAAACAGTATTTTCTTTGTTAATGTTGTTTATATTTTTATTTACATTTTTTATAACTGTTGATATGTTTGATAATTACCATACTTGGAGACAAGGTGTCATTTTTTGAGAATCTAAATTCGTATCTTTTTCCGAACTGGTTCTTTGAATTGTTTTATGAAAATTAAGCTGATTAACCTGCACTTCCGTGCTCGGTGGGGGTTGCCTTGCGGCAGCTCATCGTTATATCCGAATGGCTTCGGCCGGGACGGAGTATACCTATGCCATACACTCCTATGAAGAAAACATTTCTTCTAAGGAATTCATTTTATCCTGCTCGGTAATGACCATTGCAAATCAGCCATATTTCCCAACACGATAATATTTAGTTTATTTCAGACGCTGCGGTAGGACAAGGATATTTTTTGCGGTATTCATAGCACGATGACAATTAGTATATCCATGATGAGAAGATGAAGTGAGTAAAGTACTTCAATACTGATGAATCGCAAATGTATCAGTCATGAATAATTCTTGTTACAATTTTCTTTTTTCAAAACAAACGAGACTTATTTTATCCAATTGCACTGATAAATTTTAACACTTGACGTATCGGTAATGTAAGCAAACTTATTTTCTTTTAAAAGTTTTCTTCGAAAAAGCAAATTTAAAACGAAAATTGATTCAGAACCAGTTTTTAAATAAAAAATTCTTAATTCTTCCTGGGAATGGAATATGATTTTAGAAACTACTTGGGCATAGAAGATACAGTATTATAAAAAAAATGAAATCGACAGTGGACATTTAAGAACCCGCTATTAAAACAATATATTTTATATCTTATAAATAACCTAGATTTAATAAATATGCTCCAATAAATACTGTTGGTAACTGAAAACAATCACTTGAAACTATAAACGTGATTGGAGAAAAGAAGGAAGGAAAACTATGAAACATTGTGCACTCTATCGTAAAAGAAAAGGAGAACCCACATTTGTTCTTAATTGCATATCGTTTGTAACAATGCAAAAATAAAATATCAGAATGAGTTGGAAATCCAGAAGAATCTTAAGACATTCCATTATTGTGAAATAAAAAAATTTAAGCATGTGTAAAGTTTAAGTATATGCAAGTACATATACAACCATAAGCCATATGAATTCTCAATCTTTAATTCAGGTCTTGATTGTTAAAAAGATCCAAAATTATCTAGAATTTTGAATCCAAAATAATCAGATTTGATTTATTGAAACATTCGTTCAATGCTTAAATATTTCCCAAACTTCCTAACACGAATCGAAAAATCCAAAAGTGAGTATTTAAATTACTTCCAGGGAAAAAGGAAGTTGAAGTTAAAATGTAGGAAGCATTAAAATGCTTTTAATTTTTATCTGCACGTTTCTTAATTCGGATCGATAAAATTAGGCTGAATCATAGTGGGGGTGAGTACAGATACAAGTAAATGTGAGAGAACCTCTCCCCTCAGTACATCAAAAGAGTTTGGGGCGCATTGCCCTAGATCATAAACTAAACAATCTATAAGCCTCTCGATCAAACCTGGGCAGCTAAGATAGTTGAGATCCATCAGCAGTTAGCTTACTGCGGATTTTAGTTTTAAAAAATTAGAAGTTTTCATTGAACAGGGCTGCATTTAAAGCAGGGGATTAAAGATTAGAAACTTCTAACCTACACCTGTAAGAAAAAAATGATTAAAATAATAGTTAAACCCACCTAGTATGCGAGTATTTAATGGAAATCTTCACTCATATAAGAAAATATCCCCTATACTTTGGCTAAGAAGGAATGCCATGAATTGATTAAAATATACAAGTAATAATGTTTAATTTATAGCACATTAAATTAATGGGAAGGGTCCAAGCCTGAAACTGTAACACAATAAATCAAAGATGGATTCTTCACTTATGACATAAAACTGGGAAAAACAATTTTAATAAATACACGCAAGCGTAACCGAGAAAAAGTGAATTAAAAGACCTGCAAATCACAATTTTGCGTACTAACATCAGATAGTTTGCTTTGAGAAAGCTATTTGCGTAATACCTTCTAAAGTATTCTTTAAATTTAATATCAACAAACGAATCCTTTGCAACCTTATTTTCCGAAAAGGAAATCTTTTGTCTTCGATATGATGGAAAAATCCTGAGTATTCGGATACTACTCAGAGGATTCGGATCCAACATCCTCCTGGCTTCAATTCCTAAAATTGTTTTATCTAAAAATGTCTTGAAAACTGTGGCGGAGTGAAATAAAATCATTTTCACTGGCATGCTTTAACTCGAAAAGTCTAGGAATAACTTTTCAGGGAATTTGTGTAACCAATAACAGAATTCCCAAATTCCAAACCCCCTCTTCTGCCAAAAGCTCTTTCTTATCTTCAAAAATGCAAAGATAGAAGTCGAAATAGAAAAAAAAAAACTTTTATAAAACAGAAAATATTGCACATTTCTTTAAAATATTTATACATTTTTTTTCATTTAATCTTATTTTAATTAATAAAAACATTATAATGTTAAAAATAATTAATTTAAAAACTAAAATTTTTATGCCGAGTTCATTCTAGAGACTGAACAAACATTCTAAAGCTTAAAAAGTATCCGAACGGCACATTGCGACCTTAATCTCGGTTTTTTTCCAATTTCGAAAGGAAACGTTTTCCTATTTTGGCATGATGTTTAAATCATTTTGGAAAAAAAAAATACTAGTGTCAATCATGAGAGGAAGTATTTTAAAAGTGCTCGAACAATAATTATTTTCTTTCCAAGAATGCGTACTGATCTAAACGTTTTTCTTTTATTTATTCATAAAGAAATTACATATTAGATTACAAAAGCTCCTGCAAACAAGGAATAATACGCAGAACATATTAAATAAATTAATGAATATTGAAATATTTGCAAGTCTGGAATACAATCGAAAACAATTATGCAAGCATATTAAAGCGTATTAAAAAATCACTTAAAATATACTTCGTTAGATGAATTGTTGAAGCTAGAGCTACCGAATTTGGCATGCCATTTCTTCTTGAGAGATATTCTGTTATTAAAATTTTGATAAATCTTTCTAAAATTTCCAATTATAATTCGATCAAAGTTTTAATATATTGACTTAAAAGATTCGGTGGAAATTAAGGCAAAAAAAATGTAGGACATTTTTATATTATTCGATCTTCAGTTTTAATCTCTAATTTTTTTTATAATGATAAAATTCTTTTTAAATATATTTTAAAATAAAAAAGTATCCAGTCTCATTACGAGGTATTAAATACATATTTTGTTACTGCTTTAAAATAATCAAGCAGAAATTTTTAAATTAGTGAGACTCTTCTAAGCATTATGCTATAAAGTTTCGGGTTAGAAGTTCAATTCTCTTAAAGCATAAAGTAATTGCACCTAAATTTATGATTTATTTGACAACCTTTTACTAATAATTTATTATGTTCTTCTACAAAAAGATTTTCAATTATCTATCGTCTACTAAGAACTGGTATTTTAACATTGAAATAAAAAACTTCTGCAAAACGATGAGCCTAAAATCGATTTTGCTGATTCTTTAAGCAGCTGGGCAAGTTTAAAACCTCTTTTCATTCTTGAATACAATATACAAAACAAATATATATTCACAATAATAGACAAGGAAAAAGTATATACTTAAGCAATTAAGATATTTGGCATAATGCACTTAACCACATTTTTAATTCATATGATTAAACACTAAATACATCAATATTTATTTAATAGACAAGCATGAAAACGATATTCATGATGCTTATAACTGATGTGAAAATTCAGATTTTGTGTTTCGTTTATGCAATAAGTACTGGTAAAAAATTCGCTATAATAATTTTTTTTTAAAGTTCCCAAAATGTCAGTTTTAAAGTAGGGATGCAAAATTTGGAGATGTCTGGGGAAAAATTGTTTTGTATTGTTGTTATCAAAGAATTCTATGTTTTAGGCAAGATGAAAACCATTACAGAGCATGATTAGTTACAAAATATGCCATTTTTTATCCAGACAGTTTATCTTTAAATTAAATCAAATTATTATAAACTCTAATATCTAATTTTTGATTTTTGCTTGAGCTTTATCTTAAGTTTCATCATTTACCAGGACATAGTGAGGTTACAATTTAAAGCTTTAAACAAATTGATATTTAATTGCATATATTTCAGCCAATGTTAAACTGAAATAAGTTAAAGATCTGGAAGATGAATCATAGCTGTAAATCCATTGTTTGCCATTGGGATAATTTGATAAGTCTGGAGAAACCTCTCTAGCAATGGATTGTTTAGATTCACTCGGTAGTTTTGATTGCAATCCTAAGTCCTTACAGAATTATGAAGATATTTACAGAAAATTTTATTCAAGAACCAATTCCCTTTCTTTGGGAAACATAAATTCTTATTGAACTCACGTCTTCCCTGTGGTGGTTGTTCCATTTGTGAGAAGTGCCCCCCCCCCCACAAAAAGGGGATGAGGAAGCGAATGTGACGCCCGAGTAGCTAAGACGTACTCTTGGTCTTAGTTGGCTTTCAATTCAAGAAACGCACCCTCGGCTTAAAATCGCTGATTGCGTCAACGAGCTTGTCTATGGCAAGTGCCATAAGAAGCAACATCTACGATATGATTCGTCCATTATTTTTAATCATTCATAATTATCATTGTCTCCTGAATTGTCATGATTATAAATACCTCTTCATTAAATCAATCCATTGCACTCCATTGGCATTTAGTTGCATATGAACTAAAGGGTGAAAAGCATCTAAATATTTTCTCACACAATTTAGACAGACTTGCGTAGATCGTAACTGTCGATGATATTTTGAATGCTTATTAAAATAAATGTTTAAATTTTTCAGTATTTCAATCGATGAATTTAGCTTCCATAGCTGTGGCATTTATTTATTTATTTAGAAATAGATAAGATTTCAAGCATGTTAAGAGTAAACTAAAGAAACCTCTCGTGCCTCCTTTTTATATAATTAAAACATCGCTTCCATAATGAGTATCAAGAAAATTCCAGTGAGCCTCTATCATGTCAGGAGTTTTAAATATTTAAGTTCTCATATTTCCACCTCGAATAAGCTATCTAGAAACCCTTTAAATACAAGCAATTTACTTTCTTCGCAATCGGAACCCAGATCTGACATACAAAAGAGGCGTTCTATCGCGCATTCAAAAGGCCACTGTTTGCTTCTTGATAAAAGGAGATAAAAGCCTCAAGATCGCTTCTGTTCCTGGAGATTGATATTAGGGACATTATTTAATACACTCGGAAGCAAAAAATTAAAACGCAGTTATTGATGACTTAACGCATTATAGGTAGAAGAATTTAGACCTCTCAACCTCTTTACTGTCTTAATTGGGACTAATGACGGGCAACTGGAATTTTAACTCATTTGTATCACATTCCAACTATTTTTCTAACTAGTAATTATTAATCTTAGATACCAAAGTTCAAGAAAATATTAAATTTAGAACTCCTTTTCTTCTTATAACGTCTTTCGATTATAATATTCTTAACATATTTGTAAGACTCATGAATCATACTTCATCTTCCTCACCATTAATTTTTTCCGGTATTTTTCCCACTAGCTGGGGACAAAATCCCCTAAATTATGTAGAATTCCGTTGACTGTTTTGTCGTTCTCTTCGCTTGGCGGCTCGACTCACGTTTGGTTCACAATTGGTGGCATTTGCGACCGGCTGGGGAGAAAGCACCTTTTTTTTTTTTTTGATCGTATTTTTGGTCCTTTACATTTTCATAGCTAGCTACGAAAACGTATTTCAGTCGTGTAGCAATTAATACAATGGTGATAAAATATAAATAGAAACGTACCAATCAATACTAATAGGATAAGCTCCATTGCTTTTCATTCCTAAATTAGAAACTATTTATAAAGGCCACTGTCTTATGACAGATTTTCTTTATTTTATTATGTATTCGAAAGGGTTAATTCACTTGCAAGAAATTTATATATATATTTATATCATTCACTGAAACTAAGGATTCATTCCAGTGTTCACAGACCATACAATTATATATTTAAGCTTGACTTTCCTTAAAAATAAATTATCTTCAACTTCTTATGGCTTTTCAAATGCTCTTATTTTTTCAGTTTTCAAAATCAAGGAGCGATTAAACGATGTGACGTTTAGAATTGCGTTAGAGAATACATTATCAAGTACGGAGAATTAAAGCAGTAACAATTAATATTAATAGTATATTGAAAATAACCATGTATCAATATGCACAGTTAAATAGTCTCCATCAGTAAGAAATTATATTGTAAGAAGCAGTTGATTAATTTGAGTAGATTTTAAGACCCGTAATAGATGCCTAATTCAATGAAACTCAGGAACTTCTAAGGTTTTAATACGGGCGAATACAACAGTATCAGGGGGGAATACAACGGATCAGGGGAATACAACCGTCAGGGGAATCTTGCGTAGCCATTGGTAATTTTAGATAATACGATGAAATACTGAAAACGCTATGCCCATATCGCCTGAAGCCTTAGTCGGCACTTGTAATGCAAATGGTTCAATTGCACAAGCTCCAAATTCATTAAAATTATTAAGTTTGTAAACGATGATTAGCAATAAGTTTTTTTTTGGGGGGGGGGGTATTTAAGCCTTTATCTAAAATTGAACTATATCAGTTTTTTTTAATGCATAAGTAATAAAAGCTTATTTGATGGCTTTTTGAAATCTTGTATAGTATAGCTTTTTCGCACCACCATTCAACCATCAATTGAAATGTTTCAGCTACAAAATATGCCATAAAGGTCTGTTTATTTAAAATTATCTTCTCTGAACAACTTTATAAGGAGGTTATAGCATGTTTTTTAATACAATTTATTTGCACTGCGTCAGCTGTGGATATACTGTACCAAAATAAGTATTATGAATTTAAATGAATAAATTATTTCAAAAAAATTCTCGAAGTAAAATTAAGAATAATAATTTTTTGAATTTCTCTCTCCAATTCAATATATAGTCAAAATCTGGATTCAGATATCGTTTTAAAAATATCGTTAGGGGAGACTGACGCAGATTTCAAATTCGGAGTGCATATTGTTTCCTTATTTTGTCACTCAATGAGACTTATTCATAAGTCTTTCGTTCCATCGTTCCATTTTGTTGGATGTTGAAATTCGTTGGCCATGATTGAAATTTACAAAAGCCGTAGATTAAAGAATGCAGAAAAATAGAATTTTTGGTTAATAAGGTCAATAGTTCTGCTAAAATGGAATGAATTTTTATTTTTATACTAATCATGTTGATTTATTAATATATGTTTTAGAACCTAAGCAGTTTTTACTATTGCTTTTGAATCGGCCGAAATTTTTCGGAAATATTGCCGATTGTTTTAAAACGAAAAGCTTTAAATTTAGTCGGCATGTGTTATTTACAAGGAATTGCTAGTTATTTTTAGATTTTTTTAACGTAAATTCAAGTTTGTATTTTCTTGGTTAGTCATTCTTAAGCTCAAAGAAAATTTTAAAATTATGCTCATCACATTTGACAAGAACAGTGGCACTCATCAATTTGGACATCACGTTAGTTTTAATAGAGCATCCTATCATGTGAGGATATATCAAGAGCAGGGCATCAGTTCTTAGTAATTCATCCTTTATTTATGCTCATGCGACAGATGCATTTGTGGAAATGAATATACATATAAGAGGCACGAAGAATAATTTTGGGGAATCTGATGTGTAAATAGTCTAAAGGGAAGATTTAAACTTTTTTTACACAAAAATAATCGACGAGATTAGCGGAACAATGAAAGTCGTTGTAGATTATATATACCAACATTCGTGTACATTAGTTTCAGTGGCATTCAGTGTGTACAGAAGCAAAAAATTATGAATATATGTCGATATCTTTATTTACCTAAATTTTTTACACCTAAAAAGAGTTTTATGATATTTAAATATAAAGCTTATCAGATTTGTTCACAATTATTCTTAATTATGCAAGCCAGATAAATGGAAGCACAAAAGGAAATCGACATATTTGGCGAGCAGAGAGCCAAACCAGCTGCGATGGAAGCTTTTCAAATTCTGCCTTCAGGAAAAGCACTTGTAGAAAATTGGGAGAACTCGAATCGTCGCTTCCTCTTTGCTACAACAACTGCCTCCAACAAAAACCGTCCAGATTAAAAAGAAAGGAAGAGAAATTGGGACAGGCTGCGGCCTAGACACACTCGCACATTTTGTCTCCGCGAACGCGGAAGTCTCCACACGCTCACGCGACTCTCGTTTGATTTTGGAACCTACCCAGCCTTTAACATGGACGCAACAATACGAAATGTGCAGTGTGTGTGCTGTAATTTGGGCGTTACATAATTTATTCGGTATAAGATATATTTACTCTCGTATATATATTTAAAAGAATAAGGAAAACCATTGAATCAGTCATCGAAGCCAAACCACTCGCCCAGTTTCCCCAATTTGTCATCAATGAACGTCCACAACTCCTTTTTCTTTATTTCGAGAGTTAGGACAAAATAAAAAGAAAACTTGGACAACTGCATCGGTTTTGCCTTTTTTCCTAAATCGTCTTGGATATTTTTCAAAAATCTGAGGTGTAACTAATCAACTTGAATGCACAACATTATTGTGCAAGTATATTTTTAAATAATACTTTTATTATAAGTACTATTACAGTCAAATGTTTACGATATTTTTGCTGCGATAAGAGAAAACTCATCGAAGGTGATTGACAAGACAAAACTAATCTCATTGAAACAAGTCACTTTCAACCATCGTATTAATTTTAATATATTCAGATGAAATAAACAGCTCATGAGAACAAAAATACTATTTTACGATTACTTTTTAATGAGGGAGCAATCTGATAAATTATTTGCATTGCTCAGTAAATTAATTTTCCTTAAATTACTGGCATTTGAAAAGGGGCAAAATTAATTGGTGAAATAGGTCCAGTTTTTGAGCTACATAGGAGTTCTGTCTAAGCTTTATTTTTGAATATATTTTGAAAATTGAAATAGAGGGGTCAAGTGACTTTTGATGATGCATTTAATCAATGGTTTTTATGTAAAATAAAACTCATCTTTAACTAGATAAATATAAAAATTTGAGCAAATTAATTTTATTTTTATGATCAATGGGAGTTTTAGAAATAATTAAAACCAAAGAGATATACATGTACTGTAGGTGCACTCAATGCTTTGTTTACATTTCTTCAAAGAAATACACTTATAGAAATTGTAATGTCAAAAATATAATACACCTAGTAGCCTTTGCCAATTAAAGTAATTGCACGTTCTTTTTTTTTTTCAAATATTTTCAGTTCAAGAAATGGACAACATCAAATTAACCTAAAACTTAATAATTCGTTTATTTAATTGCCTGCTTTTATTACAAATACCTTAAAAGCTGAAAAACAGATAATGGTTTCAGATAATTATCCGCAACTTACTAGATAAAAAATAAATTAATAATTATGTCAAATATTAATCTGATATTTTACAGGTAAATGATGAAAATATCATACAAAAATAAATATTACAGAAAACAAGTATCTGTATTTAATAGCTCTTCGTTATAAATCAATGTAGTTTTTTTTTAATTCTTTAGTTTTTTTTATTCTCAGCATCTATCGAAAAAATTAATGAAATTAATTCTTAGCATCATCTTATAGTAATCAGAGGGACATTTTTAGATATAAAATAAAATTAGCTTTCCAAGCATAACTCAAATTTCTGTAATCTTATTTATAAGTTGCTTTTAATTTCAGTCTACAATTCACATTTCCGTTTCTTTCCCTTTTTATATGTAATTTTGCTAAGTGATTCCTTTTTTTAGACAGCTAGGCAATTAAAATTTTTACTTGTTTTAATAAAATTAATCAAAATTAAATGTTTAAATGTACTGAAACTAGAGAAACTTTTGAAAATTGAAAGCAATTAAATTTCACATAACTTGGAGGGATGATTAGCATAAAGGGAGAAATTATGGGTTGGTATGATTTGGTCATGCCAGAATTCATCTCATAACTTTCCATTTTCTCTGCCCAACAGTCAACTTTTAAGTAATAAATAATTATTCCACGTCAAAAACTCTCAACGCATAACTTCATTTAGTTAGTTTTAAAGCATCACTAGGGATATTTTGTGCCGGAATTCGTAATTATGAACCGTGGGTAAATAACGAGGGTGACGTCTGAGCTGGAGGTCCATTTGCAAACTTTCAACCTATACGAGCTAAAGGACGTTTGACTTCGAAGGATTTGACGTACAACAAAACCTCTTACAAAGCGGTTCTTCGTTGGAATCATGTCTCGGACCTGAAACCTTCCGATTATGAGACCGAGACCTGACCACTTGGTCCCCCCCTCTTGAAAAAGCATCTGAGCAAGACAAATCTCGCGGATATATTTGAACCTACCACCTTCCGATCGTGTATCTGAGATAGCCAAAAACAATTCTGGAGAAATCAACAACTTGGAAAAAGAAAGCTGAAACGTTATCTACACACTAAAAAGAACGATTGTTAAAATATAGAAAATTAATTATTTCAAAAATCGTGCTGCCTGAAATCTTCTAAATTTCAAAAATTCTTACAGCTGCTTCTAATAATTTTTAACTGTAAAGATGTTCTCAATTCTCTCAATAATTAAGTGAAGAAAATTTCAATTTCAAGTGAAAAAAAATTTTAAAAGAGAAATGACGTTTGCCAAAGCTTGTCTGTGGCATTACGAAAACTACGTTGGAAACAAACCAGTTTTCACACTTCCCATAATAGACACTAGGTAAGAAAGAACAGCTTTACTTAAAATAGATTTAATTTGACAATTTAACTCGAATTAAGTTAAAATATGCAAAGGTATAAAATAGATTAGAAGGAAAGAGCTGCAAATAATAAACACTGCATCTAAACTTTAGACGATATTTTTTCGTAAAAAAAGCCTAAAGTCGCAAACCTCCTGAAAGGCATATTCGCTAACCTGTGCTATCAATTCATTAGTTTATAATTTCGGTTTGGGTAGATCCCGATTTCATTTCAGAGTGGGTTTTTATATTAGTTGAATGAATAAAAACGCATAACAAAGACGTATAAGTTGTCTTTGGACATCTACCGATAACTCTAAATTTGTCTGAGAATTTTCTTTAAAAGGTCATATGTGCTTATTATTATTACTATTATTATTTCAAAGAAAACAGATTCAAATTCCTTTTGTATCACGATCACGTTCCCCTTTGCATCATCTGGTTTGGAATACGATAAAAAATTCTTTATTTGCAAACAAGACAATTCTTTAATGAATTTGCAGATAATCCGAAAGCGAACTTTCTAGTAATTTTTAATCCAAGTATTATTACAAACTGGCTTGAATAGAACAAGATAATTTACATTTTTGATGACATAGTTAAGTTCCTTTTTATTTAAAAAAACTATCTAGAATTAATTTATTTTGTAAAAAGAAAAAAAGTATATTTTCGCATTTAAGACACAATACAAATGAAACGACTGAATTTCAAGAAACTTGTATTCCTTTTGAACAGCATTCCTTAAGAATATTGTTCTTATTTACCTTATAAATATTAATTTGAAATGTGAACCCTCAATGCCTCACGATATTATCTGCTTACTCTCTTTGCTCAATAGTGAAAAAAAGAATTTTAATCAAAAGGCACAAGCGAATAAAAAATTTCCAGGTCCTTCTAGGTAAATAAGTTGGTTTGACGTCCTCCTTTAATAATATAAGGAGGACTCAATGCGTCAAACCAACTATTACTTCAACTAAAATATTGCTTGTAAAAAAAATCATAAAATCATTATTCTTTTCATGAAATTGGAGTAAAACTAAAATCACGAGGAGTGGTCTCCCCAAAACTTTCACGCATATTCTTTAATAAAGACTTTATCCCCCAGCCTCCACCTTTTTTCTCTCTCGCTTAATATTGCGGAGATTGGCAAGGACCAGATCAGTATGATTTCACATGTATTAAGAATCAGCGCATGAGAATTGTCACCGAGTCATAAAATAAAGTAATCTAGTGCTTATGTGTAATTGACCACAAGGCTTGTGATAAATAATAACCCTATTCCCGTGTGACATTTGGCGGAATATTTCGGGGGGGGGGGGGATTAAGCGCCGAGATATGGTAATACAAATATACCAGGAAACGGAATGCATATCTTGAATGTCTTTTCCCCCAACCAAATGAAACCCAAACTGGACAGATTCATATCCATTTGTTGGATAAGGATAGATATTTTAGATATTTTTTCATGCATCAAATTTTATCCATGTTATAATTTATTTTTCATAATCATCGACAATCAGATAGTGTGACGGACCTTCTTTGAGTTGATTGCGTATAACTCTGCATGTTTTTCGGCCACGATTAAAAATGATTCTCGAATGGACATATTTAAAAAAGAAAGGTTTAAATATTAGTTTCTATAACAATAATAAAATGCATTCGAGCATACAAAATCGATTAATTCGTTTTTGAAACAGATTCTTTGTTTTTAAGAGATTGATAATTTTTTACCGTTCCATTCTAAAGACCATACTGCTTCATTCGAGGAGTCACATTCAGAAGATTACTTCATAAAAAACGTCGATAATAAATGCTTGCATTACACGTAAAGGAAATTTATTTGATAATTATCGAAATCTGTTTCTCATCAAAAGTAAAATGTACATATAGCTTTGCGTCTTTTAAGCCATGACCTTGCTTAAAATATCACCCCAAAATTATGAAGAATGGGGATTTCTCCCATCGCCTTCGAACAGTGGCATTTTTAGCCTCCCAACCATTCGAAACCTGCTTTCAATCTTTTTCAATAGTGGAGGTTTTCAAAAGTTGCTGAATGTATGCAGAGAAATTTTTTTGGAATGTATCATTTTGTAAGATATCGAATTGAGTTTCATTGTCGTTCTAGGAAACAAAATGAAGCTCAACGCAGTAGTCCATCTATAGCAGTTGTTCTTTTTAGATAAATACAAATTTATTAATGCAAAATAATATTTTAAGCAATTTTACACTGTCAAAATTTTGGCGTGACCTTTTAGGCATCGTTCTTCAACAATCAATTTTCTTCATTATCCGCCTGAAGCCTCATTATCCGTCTACAGTCTTTTCACATCGAAAGATTATTATACTAAATATTTCCAAATCTATTCTTTCTTTCGATCAATATTATATGAGATGCATAGTGCTTCTGAAAGCTTTACACTATTCCATTAAGATTTTTTTTTCAATTCAGATACAAAACCCACTTTAGTCTCTTACAAACAATTAAGAATTTAATGGAAGAATCTTTCGAAAATAGATGACAATCTATGGTAAAAAGATGAAAAAAGCTGAAACTATGCTCAAAGCTACTGGTAAGTACATCATCTGTCAATGATATCATAAGCGTTTTCATACGGATTTGAAAAATATAAAAATAACACTACAAATTTACGCAAATATTATTATATATAATTTGCATATAATTTAAGTCAAAGTTCATTCAAATATAAATCACACTTGGTTTTCCCTATTCTATTCCGGTCACCTCAATGGCAGATGAACAAAATTTATTCGATAACTTTTTTTAGTTTGAAGAATAAGCCTCTCCCTAAACGAAATATTGGAACAGCAGGTACTCGGCGCTCCGTGCAGAACTCTCCGACATTAAACGTTTCATATACACTGTCCTTAAAACGAAGAGAAGTTCAGTAACACCACTTGAAGCAATCAAATTCTTGTACCAAATCTTGCGGAAGTTCAACTCAATGAAGAATCGTACGGCTGTCTTTTCCATTCCCCGTCTCCTCGCGCTCTATGAAACTCTAGTTCACATACCCGCCTGGGCTCTGGGTTGAGAGCCATTCATGCATATTACTTTTTTCAGGTAAAATCCTTTGTATAAAATATATCAAAAACCCTTTTCAAGACATATGTTTAAATAAAAGAGATATTAAAAAATAATGGTGCTTTAGTTCAAGGTCTTAATTCTGTCTAACAAACCAATACTTATAAGATTCTTTTTCAGAATTTTTTTTGAGTCAAGCTTTTAATAATATAAATTTTGGTTGCAATAATTACGGAGAGTGAAATTAGGCATCGTTGAGAAGTAAAAAATTTTCAATGGTACAAAAATATGTCAAAATGGTTAAAAATATATGGTTATTTTGTTACAATTTTCTATGAAATTACTATAAAAAAAATATGCAATGTTATGTTTATTTATTATAGCCTGAATCTGTTCACGCGTTGAAATCCGTTTCATTTTCTCGTTAAAGCTCTATTTTCTTATCCTCATCCAAGGGATTGACCTTAGTGTACCTGTAAAACACGTTAAATCCCTACTTCAATGCAACTGCAAACTGATGCTAAAATATATTATTAAATTAAAAGTGATTTTTTGAAAAAAATATATACAAGTAGTTGAAGATCTTAACGTTACCCAGTAAAGATGTGCTTGAAAGTTTCTTTACTTCAAAATTGTCTGCATTAAATTTTTCAAAGTATTAATAACAAAAATGATCTTTTAGGGCAAACTTTTTTAAAATTATGGTGTAAATTTTGAGGGAATAATTGCTATAACTTCGGTAATTAAATGAACAAAAAATGGGTTGATTTCTGAAGTCGATATTATTATTATGAATCTGTTTTATTTAACTCGAAAGAATCTCCATTTATTATAATATTTGATTATTTTTTGCACTTTGAAAAATTAGCAATATAAATAAATAAATAAATACTTTAAATAATAAGGGAGTAAAATTAGATTTAATTCATCTTAAATATTTAGAATAACATGCGATGCCAGCATCCAAATTATCTGATCTAATAATAACTAAAATGAGCCAGTGACAAATGCACCAAATAAATTTCCAGCTTGTCACATTCTTAAGGTCACTCACTGCACTTTTCAGAATTATACAATAATTGCAAATTTATTATACTATACTTTCAAATTTATCAACAGAATTATAGATGAACAACAAATTTCGCTATGCTTCCATTTAAGAAAATTTAAAAAAAATATTAACCTTATAATTTGAGAAGTTAAAATACTTTAAGAAACTGAAGGCTGTTAAAAACTGTATGCCACTTGCTCATTATCGATAGAATTATGATCATGAAAGGTTATAACTATACTATATCAAAATTCAATTAAATAAGAAGAAATTTTTTAAAAAAATCAGTACTTAAAATGCCTTGATACATCTAATAAAAAGGACAGCAGGAATATATTAACCCTTTGCACTCCAATGGGGCCTCTGACACACCATTCAAGATTGTGCCTCATTTTGAAGTTTTATTTATTTATTTTTCAAATTTAATTGTTAAAAACGCCTACATAATGGTTAAGAGATGTAGATTAATTTTTTCAAAGAAATTCGACTTAAATTCGACTTGATGCATATTTATTTTTCATAGCAATAAACAAATCTTTATATTAGGTAAATAATTTTGCATCTAATTATTTTTAGGATTGCAAAGGGTTAACTTCGGTTTTGTGTATTTATATTTTGTTCTGCTATATTTTATAGTGAAGAAGGTACTGTATTCAATTGGAATCGCACTCCTGCTGTCCATTGTTCAATCGAGATAAAAATTCTGTCAATTTGGAATGAGCCCCTTAACCGGTACGCCGTGCGTGATTTCTCTCACTTTTCCACATTTAAATAACCATTAAGCTGTGCATGATTGTTATAACGCTATACAAATATTACACAGAATGAATAAATATATCAAGTGTTCTCTACAAATTCTCAATCGGTTCAAAACGTCAAAATATTTCCGAAATTGAAGACCTCGTCTAATTTTATAATAAAATATTTCATTTCATGGGAAGTAGATTGATTTGAGTTATGGGAAATCATGAACAGTTTGAATATTTTAACAAGCATAATATGTGAACCATCATATTTTTACTATTTGCGCATAAAAATCTAATAATTCCATCCAACAGTCCTCCCATCGAGAGAGCGATCTACAAACAGTCAGCAGATTTTTTTTCTCTCTCTTTTTCAGCGTCATCAGCTGTTGGGAGCTCCACCTGGCCTCATGGTAATGAGGCAGATCGGTCGGAAGTGCGATGCCGTGAATTGGAAATGAGGCTACAGAGAAAGGGAAACAAAAAGAGGAACGGCTCGCTTTTCGAATTTATGCCGGCATTTCCTCCGATTAAAAAATCGGTCGTTCAAGCTAATGTATTTGCCGCCCTTCTTTATATTTACAACTAATGTAATATTTTGAGAAATCATTCATTGAATGACACCCAACCTGTGTGGGGAAGTGACACTACAGTTTGATCCAAAAATAGTGAAAAGACAAAAGGAAAATGTGATGAATCCAGGGATTATATATATAATTACAGGTTATTATTCATATTTATCTGTTTATTATATTTACCATAATATATATATCCAACGGTAATTTATACTTGAGAACCCTTAATCTAGAGTTTTTTAACAGGAGGGTCATTTCGAAAATAAAAATTTGTTTAATTTCTTACAACAGTTCTGACTGATCTTGACCGAGTAAACGTTTCAAATAAAGAATCGAAACATTCAAAACGGAAAGAAATTACAAGTTTTTGAAATATTTTGAATTTATCTTGCAAATATGGAGAATATATCTCTCATAAAATTATACGGCACCCATTTAAATATTAAAAGTAAGACGGTAGTTATGCAAAAAATATGCAGGTAATACGGTTGATTTAGAGAAAAAAATGTATTTGAAATTCTATCGTGTAGTAATAAATATCACTTTACAAAAATAGATATATGACAAATTTAATTTTATATGAAAAATTTACAAAACCTATAATTATATATTCTATACAATTATGAATCACATGTACGCTAAGTTAGAGTTAGCAGGATAGTACATCCATAAAAATTTTATCTATTCAGATATTTTATAATAAAAATTTCACAAATGTTTTTTGGACTCGGTGAGTCAATCCGACATTAAAGAGGTTGTAACTTCACTTGCCGCTAGAATGTCTGCCCGAGATTCAAAGTGGAGTTTACATTCGAAAAAGCAGAACTGAATTTAATTTTGATTTTGTGAATGCATGTCCAAACTATTCAATTAAGTTCGATTTTTAAAATCAATCAATGGACAAGAATTTAACTATAATCTTATTTTTAAACGTAAATTTTTGATTTAATTACCAAAAGAGAATAAAGGTAAGGACAGAATTCTATGTTTTAGACACTTGCACCGAAATATTTGTGAAATTTTGATGCTCTCATTATATTTTTCCTTCCATTACTTTCTATGAACAGCTGTAATATACATTGTTTTTGCTCAATGGTTTCACATCAAACAGGGGTTTATCAATTATATCTGCTGCGGCATTTTAACTTATTTATTATGTATTATAATTAAATCTCAAAATATACAAGAAATGAATTATGAACACAAGTGTCTGTCAAGGTCATTGCCATTGACCTAAAAAACAATAACAAAATACAATATAAAATTATTCCATAATCAGTTAAGCTATAAGTATATTTCTACAATCGGCATATGTTAATTAAAATAAGATTCCTTTGTGTCGTTTTTTTTTATATAAATTTACATTCTTCTCAACATTTGTATTAGCGTTTAAAAAATACAAGATTCATGCTAGCGATGTGGCATTATTTACTTGGGAAAGTCAACACTACAATTGCACAGAGAATTGGAGAAGGTCAAGGTCATCGCTAATGTTTGCTCTTCTGACTTCATTAATTATTCAAAACTTTTTTTCGAAAGATATGCAAATTAAGTTGACATGGTTTGCGATAGAATCCAGTGTTGCATGTTTTTGAGTCGGTATGTGACAACCTGTTTCCGCCTTTCAAAACATTTCACTCGAGAAAAGACGATTTTATCCCTGCACGACAAATGGACGAATTTCATAAGCACGCTGAACCGGTGAAGCAGTTTTCATAATCTTTCTTATGCCGACGAAATTTGAAAGTACGATAAAATAAATTCGAATGGGAAAAATATCTTGCAAATGCACTACATAGAAAAAAAATGTGCAACAGGATAAACTAATAAATAGAATAATACAAAAACAAGATAATATAATTCCATTAATAAATGAGATAATTAAACTAGTCAGTCCAAGTGACCAAGTCAAGTATAATTTATAGAATAAAGGATGTATATAAGGATTGATTTAACAATAAAAGAATAATGCTATCCATTGACTACTGGAAACATGTTTATTTACTCAAAAGTCAAACAATTATGTATTTTTAAATGTTAATGCACAAATTTTTTGAGATATGTGAACATACCATCGTAGACGAAGTTTTTAATGAATTTTTAAATTATTTCTGAAAGATTTTATTATAGGAAAAAATGAAATCTTTCAGAAATAATTTTGATTTTGCCATCAAACATAAATTAGAATAAATAAAATAACGCGCAAAATGAATAAATAAAAACACATACACCTAAATAAATAGGTGTGTGTGTTTAAAAAAAGGTACACCAGCACCATCCAAATATTTAAAAAAAATGCTTGTGTCATTACAAAAACAGCAGCGCTTATTTCTAAAAGAATATGCATCTTTCATTTGTGGGTAAAAGCTGAAATAGCATGAGAATTATTTCTTATTTACGTACACATCATGAACTTTTCCCCAAAAAGTGGAATAAAAGCAGAATTTGAATTTTAACTTCTGAAGATTGTGCTAGGTGGAGGAAAAACTTATCAAAAAAAGTGCTGACTCAAATTCAGATCTAAATTTATTCATCATCAGGTTATTTGAGACCATCTTATGAATCTTTTGTATACACAAGTGCAACTGCATTCAGTTCATTAAATAAACAGTTTCGCCCAGTTTCTGCAGTAGCTTAAATTTGTAATCATTTAACGCATTTTCTGACGTTATTCGTGCATCGAATTATGATTTTTTACACTTGAAATATTGAAAAGGTGCTGTAATTGGATACAAAATTGCATGACTTTAGAAGAATCACGTGGAATCATAGCTCAACAGAAAATATTTTATTTTATAGTATACAATTGTGTAGTTATTTTTAACCTTTTTTTTGACAAAATTTTCTCCCATCTGAGACGGTAAAGCGGTTTCATCGGAAAATAAACTGCCAATACCGAGTTCTTGGTTAACTTTCTGACCAGAATTTTGAAAATTATACGAAATTTATATTAAACAAAGGGGAATTGTTAATTTGTTAAGATTAAAATGAAGTTTATGCTCAGAAGAATTCTAGGTTTTAAAGAATGCATTGTTAATGAGCATTTAAGGTGTCAGTAATTGAACCAGCAAAAGGAATGGAGGTTAATCGGCTAATAAAATTAATCATACCAAATTTCTAGTTGAGATAGGCTAGCTTTAAAACCTGTATTATTAATGAGAAGCCTTTAAAAAGTTTTGTAAATCCAGAACGAATGACATATAGTAAGAATAACAACAATTAATACAATATTAAGAACAAAATTCTTTAAAAACTTTGAATTGACAAAAGAGAAAGGATTCAATTATACTTTCTTATGATAAAAGAGTTTTTGCAAATCATCGTCCCAAAATAAAAGTGCATTTAAAGAAAAGAAAATCCTATTTAGTATATATATTATATATATATAACAGAAACTATGAGCAAACTTAGCTAAATTTTTGTGAAATAGATAAATGCGCATATTAGCAAAAACATAAAAATATCGTTTTACTAAAGTAATTGAAACTTTTGAAAAATAACAATAACTTACACGATCGTGTTTATTTCACATTAAAACTACTTTGTATCTTATGAAGATGTTTTTTCTTGAAGAATTAACACAAAATCGAAAAGATAGAATGGATTATTCACTTTTCCCCCCTCATTTATGAAATTGAGAATTTTTTGCAATTGTGATTAATATTTTTCTTAAACTAATGAATTTGTAGACTTGCATTGTTTTAATTTAAATTTTTCTTGCCATGCATATACATCGCATATACATAAAATCATCGTGCTTTTTTGATTGATAAGAAATAGATTACAGTTCGATGTAGGAATCCCGCAGAATGTGCCCGGGACTCGCAATCGAATCGGGATGCCAGTGCACAGTCTCGGAACAGGATCTTTCGGGATCCGAGATGCTTAACGGGAGAGGAAAAAGGGAGGTGTACTCACGAGGCTGGAGGAAGGTGAGCACTTTCTCCGCGGCCAGGTAGAAATCGTCGTCATCTCCGTACTCTGGGCCGGGGACGAAATGCGGTGCGTCCGCCTGCATGGCATAGTGGTCGAGAAGCGTGTCCAGCGGGGGGATGTGGGGGAGGTTCTTGAGGGTGACGTTGGGCGCCTCCTTCAGCCCCAGCTGGTTGAGGATCTGGAACTTTATCATGTCGAGGCGCATGGCCCGCCGCTCGCGCTTGTCACCGCAGCGGCTGCAGTTGCTCTCAATCTGTTCGGCTAGGAGGGGGGCCTCCTCCTCTTCGGGCTCGAGGGGGGCCAGCTCCCCCGGGGGCACGCACGCCACTGCCGAGAGCGCGCATAGCCACACGAAGCACACTCGTTGCAAGGAGACCGACATGGCAGGAGGGAAGAGGGAGAAGAAAGGCTTGTCGCAGGCGGCCGACGACTGTGTTAGAGAACAAACTCCCCACATTCACACCATTTTATATGGAGACGGCCGAGGACACGCCCCGCACCGCCCTTGATTGGAGGAGGACATGCCAGCATCCAGCGCTGACCCCACCTCTAGAGAGACTCTTGGGCGAATTGCTGGGCACTTTTCAGTTACGCGCAGCAACCGAAAGTCGGTGCGCCACATTCCTCGGCGCCCCCCCCCCCCGTTACTCAGCAATCCCCAAAGGAATTTGTCACAGAGAAACATAAATTTTAAGAAAGGAAAAGTTTTCCCTATTTTTTACTCACAAATGGTTTAACGAAAAAGTTTTAGTTCAAACTATGATTGATATTTTAATTGCTTCTCTGCATTCTTGATTCCTAATTTATAAAACGCGTTGGGCCTTGTGACCAAATTTGGCTCATGCGTTAAAGTCAATCATAAGATTAAACAACCGATCTGAAATTTTTTTAGTAGGATGTAATTATTTATTTTATAATCAAGAAATTAAATTTTACATACATTTTGTAGCCAATCGGTAATACCAGTAAAGTGTATTTTAATCTTTGGATTTCGTAATTTCAGTTTTCCTTTATTTTATTATAAAACTTAGTTCACGGCAATTAATTTAATTTATATGTAAATAATTGTACTTTAGTTTAGATTTGCATCCATTGCACTAATCTATTTTCTTATAAATTTTCTCACAAAAATATTAAGAAATTGTCCCTTTGGCTGTTTCGAATAGTTAGAGGATATGCCCCTGTTGAAACAATTGCATTGCAATTTTGTCAATTTGTAGTGAAAGTATGTGAAATTATTTATAAGCGCTACATATAAATAACATGAAAGGTATTTCTTGGATAAGGAGTTAAAGAACTTCTATTAATTACTTTGAAGCCTATCTTACTTCATACGTTTATTATTTAAAAGGTAGCTCATTTTCCATTTATGCATCATTGTTCTTCATTGCAGCCTATATTTGAAATAAAAACAACATGAATTTATCCATAGAATTTTCCGCGAATATTACTTTTTATATTTTAAATTATTTGATTCTAAAAAACCAAATTTTTAAAAGCTGTTAAAATGCAGGTATCTACAGGAGTCGACTTTCATTTATTCATTTTTGAATTTATTTTGCGGTTTCATTGTTATAGTTGAGGTTATATTAACAATATGCATAAAATAGGTTTGAACGGTAACATTTTTATTTCTTCTAAATGTAAATTTGCATTCAAAATTTCTTTTGAATGAATGGTTTAGAATGTTGTTTCACTATTGAAAATACTTTTACCTTTATTGGTTCTGAAATAAAATTGTATTTGGCGACTTCTTATCCACCTGAGAAAACGCCGGGTGTGACTTAAAATCTTATTTAATCTGTTACTAAGGAATTCATTTAGATAAACAAATTATTTGTCCATTCCCCATTACTATTTATCCATTTTACCATAATTCTCTTTGTTAACAAATTATTTGTTCTCAGAATTAAAGCAGGTAACTCGTTTTTACTCTTAAGAAACAACTCTGGATTCCCAAAATCAGAAATGAATATTTTAAACCTTTCGCATTTTAGCCACAAATTAAGTACATGATTTCTGACTGAATATAAGAATCCCATTTTAACGATCCGAGATTTTTAAAAATAAAATTTTATAAGTTAATTTTCCCCAAACAATTAATTTGCGACTTCATACAACTCCATATTTCTTTTAACTATCAGAAACAAAAAACGACAAAATGATTCACCGTCTAGAACGGCGCCAGAAAGACGGCTGTGGTGAACTGGGGGTTAAAATACATATTGTGTTTCTTTTAACTATCAAAATCAACAAACAACAAAATGCTGCACCACCTAGAGTGGCGCCAGGAAGGCGTCTTCGGAATGCAAAGGGTTAAAATTCATACAGCAAATATAAATTTCGACAATCTGACGATCGTCTTCTGAGTGCTGATCGCAGGTTTCTAAATGCTATTTAACAAGGGATAATGACACCAACATCAGCCGCTTATTAGGGGAATAGTTGAATTATTAGAGAAACAGATGAATTAGTAGAGAAATAAATATCACTAATATTTTGTTTTTGTGGCGTCTCCTTAAAAAGAACAAAGCCTGTCCCGCCACAGGCCACCCATCGCCACGACAATGATGGCCGTCGGCTATGACGACAAACAAATTTCATGAAAACATTCATTCGAACAATTCGAATTTTAAAACTTAAAAATGTCGAAAAGCTTTGTCTATTGACTGAAAACATAGAATTTTACACATAAAAAAACAGTGGAGAGAAATTTTGAAATTTAATGAATCAATGAACTAAAAAAATGAGTCATCTTTCACTTTAAAGTGAGCAAATATTTCAAAAAAATAATAATAAAATTAAACCTGAATGCATAATAATGCAGCATTTGAATTTGATTATAGTGTTTATGCGACTCTGCATAAATGATCATCTTTTTCAAAATCGATGTATGAATTTTAAAAAGCTTTATAAATTAAAAAAAAAATCGTTTAAAAACAAGTGCTTTTACAGCTAAAGGGGATGAAAATTTAGTTTAATTTCACGTCAAAAGAAAAGTACTGATTTATCCGTCTTTCAAGATGAATATATATGCTTGTTTAAAGAAACTATTTGAATCGTAATTGATGGTAAGCTTATTTATATTTTTTAAAAAACATTTTGTTGTCATTTTTTGCAGGACTGGTTTCAAAATGTAAATGAGTTTTATTTACAATCTGTGGAAAGCAAATTTGAGAATGTAACGTTAAATGAATAAAAACAAGAAAAAATAATTCCATTGCATATTTTTATATAGAAGGAAAACGAAAACGGACTATTATGATAAAAAGCAATACAGATTATATTTTTAATATCAAAATAAAGAATTTTCATACAATAAAAATATTTATTAAATCAAGGGAATGCATTTCTTGGTAAAATTTCTGATTGTCTAGTTTTTAGTTAAGAAGTAAGAAAGGATTGCCGAAACTTTAATTTTTTCGCTTTTCGTCACTAACAACACATCTGATGAAATTTGAAAAGATCGGATTTTTTACCATTCAAATTAGTTTGGTTTTAGTCAGTAAGCTCTATGGTTGCTAAAAAATATTTTGGCAATTTTGAGCTTAATGTTTCAATCTTTATGCTCAATTGGCTTTTTTAAAAAAAATGTATGGAATTTTGCATTCTCCATATGCATCAGAAATTAGAAAAGAAAAATTTGACTCTGTGCCGGTATTGCGAAAAAAATCAATACATTTACATGGCGATTAGTTATCCAATGCAGATAGAGAAAAGGCCATAAGAAAAGGTACCTATTTGTAGCGGATAAATATGTTTCGTACAGCTTAGCGGTGCATGAAATATTATACCATACATTAATTTTTTATAAAAGGTGACATTACATCCATAAGAAGAAATGCGAAATAAGCAACTTTTGTCCTGACTTCATTTCACTACAAATTTCGTCACTAAAAAATGCATCGATTTACAAGATTTGTAAGCGAGTTTGTATTTCACAAATTATAAGAAATATTAAAATCTCATCCATAATATTAGTCTGCAGAAGTATTATTTAGTTCAAAACATTAAACATCTATAGAATCGTGGAATCTGAAAACTGGAAAAAATATGGCCATGTTTATAAGGTCAAAAGTAACTGAGAACTACTGGATTAATTCTTTATTCTATAAATTTCTCAGCAAAAGTTGGAAAAATCTACATTTAAACTTAGAATATTAAAAGAATATATTTGAGCTCATACTTTATTGAAAGGTTTCGCCTTCCAGGGTATTTAGGGATTGAACAGAAAGTGAAGAGAAGATTTGCATTCACCTCAAATCACACACACACAAAATAATGAATTAAATTTTAGCCACTGGTTTGTTTACTGTGATTATAAGTTATAAGTATTTTAGAAAAAATAAATAAAATAAATAACGCATATATTAAATAAGATATAAAGTTTTTAAAAAATCCAAAATTTCTTTGGGGAGGGGGGTTTGCGTGGGCGTGTATATAACAAACAAAATTCTTAAACAAATCGCAGTAATCTTGCATGCCACGTAACAATACTGTGAAGTATTATTCGAATATTCCAAGAAGTATGAATATTCGCAGTAATTTGTTTTTAATTCTATGTATGTAATGCATAACAATTTTCAATTGAATCATATTATATACTTTAAAAAGTAAGATTAATGAAATCGATGCAGTACATTATTCATAAATATCATTTCATTAATGTCATTTTTTGAGTGAAGGAATTATGGAATTTGATACATTTTGTATGATTAAAAGCGTCCTTATTTGCAAATGCTACAAAAATTGAATGAAGTCTGATAATTTATTTTGTTTAATGATAGCTACAGCTTTATTATATATATATATATATATATATATATATATATAGGAATTACTTACAGAATATTTTTTGCAAAAGAGAAACGATAATGCATTGATGTGAAGATTTGAGGTATAACTTACTTTCGAAGATCAAAATATTTGTTCCATGGATGTTGCAATGCAATTGACACTTGGGTTCTTAGTAAGGTTATTTAATTTCTCAAAATCCGTGATAGAAAAAAAGGAGCACAATCATATTGAAACATAAATGATTTAGAAATAGTAACTACAAAATGATAGAAATAGTAATTACATTTTAAATAGTAATTACATTAGAAAACGTAATTACATTGAAAATAGTAATTACATTGGAAATAGTAATTACATTAGAAAACGTAATTACATTGGAAATAGTAATTACATTAATGTTTAAATGCAGAGTTTGTACATATACACTAATAATACAGAAAGAATTTTATTATGATGAGTAATTTATAACAATTTCAATCATGCATTTTATCAATAAATAAACTAGGAATTTAAAATAATTTTGAATTTTATACAATGCAGTATAGGTATTCGAAGATTCGAGTTTAAATAATATCAATTTATTGAAAAACGTTTAATATTTCATTTTTTAGAGCAACTGAAATTAAGTATTTTTATAATACCAATAAACTAATGCTTATCAGACTAGGGTTTTAAAGTCAAATATCCAACAAGAATATTAATCTTTGCTCTCAAATGGTGTTTTTAGGGCAACCATTCAAGAAAATACATCATTTTGAAGCTTTATTTATTTATTTTACAATTTTGATTGCTAAAAATGTCTACAGACGCAGATTAATTTTCAGGGGAAATTCGACTTAAAACATTTATTTTACATTCCTATTGTGGTGCAATAAGCAAGCCCTTGTATTAGGTGAATAATTACGTATTAAATTACTTTTCCGAATACAAAGGGTTAAAAAACAGAATTACTATGCTTTGCACATGCGAGCAATGCAAAATTATTTTTTATATCCTTTTTTCTTTAAATATTCAAAGCTTTTACTTTGATTTTCAATATAATATTTTACTGATATATTTTCATATATGCTATAGTATCCGTATTGTTTTGTAGGTAATTCTACATATCATAAGCAAAAAATCACACAAAAAAAATTAATTAACGATGTAAGTGCTGTTATTTTTTTAAAAATGAAGTTAATTTCTTTATAAAAGAAACCAAATCACTGATGCAAGTAACAGATCATTGCGAATTTTCTGTGAGGCAGTAGGATTCCAATTCTTTTCTTCATCAAATTCTTATCGATTCTCGTGACTACATTTCCATGATAAGAGGGCATTTAGCCTTTTCTTTAGATAACTTAGGTTCAAAAGTATTATCATCAGTTAGGTAGTATTATCAACAGTATTACAAAAGAATGCGTAAATTTATAAACACAATTTTCCCACAAATAAGTTTGAGGGTATGAGAAAAAAATGAATTTGAAAAAAAACCCCTCTATTTAAAAACTTGATTCGTCTTTGATTTCTATTTATTTATCTATTAATTAATCATTTATTTTGATTTCACTTATTTTAATCACCACCATTCAACATTTTATATTTGTTATTATTGTAAAGAATCGTATGTCGCTTCGTTTTTAGAATTAAACACATTTTAACTGAATGTCTCAGATAATATTTTTTTTAATCCTCGACTTTAACTTTATCAGATTTGGTGAGGAGATGTACCACAAAAATATTTTCAAATCCGTAAAAAGTATTCGCCTTGTTACATACATCTAATACACTTTTTGTTTTTAATTCAGGTAACAGCGTTATTACTCTCACTTTTCTTCCATTTTTAAACGATTATATCTTATTTTAAAGTTCTAAATTTTATGTGTTCATTGTGATTTAATCAACTGTCGCCTTCTCTTACCAAAGGATTTCATATTTTAATTATCGAAACATTTTTTTTATGTAATATGATTTTAAACCATTTGCTTAGCACAGAATGGCCAGATACTGCAATTACGTCAAAAACATCCAAAGCAATAACAACAACAACATATTGTCTCAAATCTGTTGAAAAGATTTATCTATTTTGATCCTTAATAATAAAATTTGAGCTATTTACCATAAAGAACAGTAAAGCAGCTTTGCTTTTCTGATCAGTAAAAAGGTCTCTAAAGGTAAAATTCAGCAGAAAAATGAAAAAGATGCATTTATAAAACAAATACTAGACACATTTTTTCAAATTTTTATATCTAATAATATTAAATAAAAATATTTTCTTCGAGTTCTTTCAATCTAAAATTGAAATTGAGATTGAGACGTTTAGAGACAAGATTGAGACGTTCATTGAGACGTTTAGTTACAGTAGATTCTAATTAGGACAAAAAGTGGCATCTGGTTAATCATGATAGCTAAGAGCACTAATTGTGCAATTTTTTAAACTCAAAAAAATCTGTGCCAAATACATGCAGCGTAAGATATATGAGGCACTTTCCATGTAACTCTGTCATTGCGTCCAATGGTTCAATTAAAAAGGACTATTGTTATAAAAACGCTCACCTGAATTAAAAATCAGAAATTGTAATTAGGGAGAGGCTTATTTTGAAGGTTTAGTAAGATACTTGGATCTCAAAAAATAGTATTTTTATGAAAACTACTTCTCTTGAGTCACAAGTTTAAGGTTTAGAAAAATCAATTAAATAGAATATCTGATACTTTATTAAATGATAATAAATACAAAGAAAAAATTCATTTCCTTATAAGTGCACAATATTATGCGTATTTATGTAAAATTAATTAAGAATGTATTGTAAAAAAAATTTCAGAAGTAAAATGCAAGTTGGAAAAAAAAGAAAAAAAAGAAAAACGTCGATAACAATCTCTGTGAATGGACGTCTAAATATTTATAATCAGCATTTATTTTTGGTTTGTAAGTAGTTGTGTAATTGTGTTTCCCAATATTGCTCAAAAGCTTTCTGTAAATCAAAATTAATTTCTTCAATTAATAAAAATGAATGTGCGTCGTGGGCTGGTGCACTACAAAGGAGACTGTCAAATAAAGAGAGCTCTCAAATTTAGCATAGATATACACCTAAAATGTGGCATTGCACACCTATATTCCTTGTAAGCATTAATGAAATTTTATTTGTCTGAAAAAAAAATTGACGTTATTTTTCAGCATAACTCCCCAAAACCTTATAATACAGAAATGAATACGGCCTCATCTTTTAAATTCAAATATCTATCTTTCCTATGATCTTCATTTTATTGCATTGCTATTTTGAACCTAATTTTAATTCATTTCCAAGCATTACTTGTAACTTATCTTATAACAGTTTGTTTCAGTGTTGTAAAATGCTTCAAATGGTTCATATTGTTTCTATAAATATTTCAACATGGATTATTTTCTATTTGCTGAAGTTAAAAGCATGAACTGACATCTTAACCTTCTATGAGTAGATTTGTGTCTAATTTGTTTCATTAATATATATAATTTGTTGCCTTTTATATATTAACAAAGCGTTATTGAATTTTTTCCTGACTCCATTTCTAAATACTGCTAAAATAATCCAATTAGATGCATTAAAAGATGTTTTAAAATTGTTTTCTTATAGTAGTCCACTGATATTTTTGTTTAATTAGCAAAATTTAAGTGAATAATTTTATAAGTTAATACACAAATTACGAAAAATAACCTGTGGTATACACATAATTTTAGTTCTTTCCTCTCCTTATATTAAAAAAAATGTTTAGTTTAGGGAAGAGAATATTTGTATTACTTGAAGCTTAAACACTTTTTTTCAAATTAAAACACAAATTTTAAGTGAGATGACAGGGAAATAGGCAAACGCTCTGCAAAATGAACGGATCGGAATAAGATATCTTATATCTTACTCCGATCCACTACATTTATATATCTATTAAATTTTCAGCTTAAAATTCGGAGCTAGGAAAGTCTCATGTGTAGTCAGGAACGGGCTACATATAATATTTAATTGAAAATTTTCGAATTAATTAATTTCAGCTTACCACCTGTCACCAAAGGCAGCTAGTGATTTAACCCTTTTTAAGGCTGTGGTAAATATCTTACCTTAAAATATTTTCAAATATTGTAGCTCCAAAATCAACCAGAAACGGACAAAAGTGTCATGTTCATCACGTAATATTACTTTGTGTTCAGCTCCTTGTTATGTTGTTTCACCAGAATAATTTAAAATAATGCTTTTGGTAATTTACAATGTATTTGGTTTTCTTCCCACTTAATTTCATGTGTAATAATTACATTTTAAATTTTGAAATAACTAATAATAAATAGTTTTACAAAAATCATATTTACTTGTGAAATTATTTATATTTCATATTTTACTATTGAATAAGTCAGTAAAATGTTATTGCTTGGTTTGGATTGTGGAAAATATGCGTTGCCACCTCTGTAATAAACTACATTACAACAACAAAATTTTAACAAAAATACTTTTTTTAGTCATAATTGAGCTTCTTTTTTCCAAATATAACGTAAAATGAAAATTTTGAAAGAAAACAGCTTGTGCCCGTTAAAGGGTTAATAATATTCATATCCCTGTTGAAATATCAGCTTTTTATGCACACTATTCAAGAGGCGTTTAACCAAGTAGATTTAATCTTCCCTTGTTATTTTATGTCATCGAACATGTCTAAATGAAATATATTTTAATAATAAATCCTTACAACCTTTTTTTATTTACAGAAATTAAATGGCAAAATTCAAAAATAATATAAAGCAGAATCTCGAAAAACGACTCAGGAAAAATAACTTTTAAAGATTCAGACAATATGCCCACGACAAGCTTCAATTCGAATAGTACTCATTTTTCATAAAATTATAAATTAAAATATAAATTAAAAATTAAAAATTTTAAAGACTAATTTCAGGTTATCATGCCTCATAATGCTTTATAATATGCGATTAATATAGGTTAGAAAATAATTTAATAATTGTGCATCCATATGATCAACAGAGCAGACAGTTAGAGTTACCAAAATGTAAATAAATACACTTGGAAAGATTTTGTGAATCTATAATAATGAAAAAAATTAATTATAATTAATTATTATGAAGTGTAATCTTATAATTAATTATAATTAAAAAGGGAATTTATAATTAATATGAAAATTAATTTAAAAATCATGGCTTGATTTTCTCTGTAATTTACAAAACTCTTACAGCCAAAAAGTTAATATGATTTTTTCATCATATTAAAATTTTACAAATAGTCATTTCATGATGCCAGTTTTCCCTGTATATCTTTTTTTTTTCAAGAATTTTCGAAACTATTTTTATGATATTTCCCAACAATATATTTCTTTTGTTAAAGTAAAACTCAAATTATTATCATTGCTGCTACTGATATTAAATAGCTTTTTTACTTCAGTTGTTGATAATCAGGATGTGAAGTTACCGTTGTTGAATAAGTTTCGATGTAAGGCATGATTTCAATAAGACTTTTGACATTTCATGGAGCTAACATTTAAGATTCAATTTCAGAACAAAGTAATGAAGAAAATTATTGGAGTACTTCCCTCTTTAAAACCAGCAGCAGTTTTCAACGATATAATTGGTTATAAAGATTTAAAAAAATAAAAAAAAATAGGAAAATATGTAGCATTGTAGTATGAGTTGCAAACGTCAATCAAAATTTGAAGTTCAAAAACATTTTGTTGTGGAGGTCTTTAAGACATAGATACAGAAAATGCTTAAATGAAATTTCTAGTATTCATTAAATCTGGAAATCCAATTGATTTTCAAAGACGACTAGTGCTCCATACAACGTGTGTCCAGGTTTAATCATATCTTGATTGCATTTCTTACTTTTGTTGCTATTAGTTTAAAATAACAGTTAGTTTAGATCTAACTCGAAGTTTTCTCCTATAAGGTATATCAATATATATAAGCTTGAAGATGTTACACTTCTTTATTTATTATCAGCATCTATCTTTGAATATGATATTAAGTTCTGTAATTGTATATTAGTGATAAAGGGTGAATCATAATGCATCTTTCATCAATAATTCTTTTGCTTAAATATTTTATAATTATTGAATGTATCAATTGATTTTAGAATTATATTTCCTAGTTGAAAATCCAACCTAGTTTAGTCAATTCGGCTTTGCAAGATGTAAAAAAATAAAAAGAGGAAAGAGTGTTCATTAAAATCTGACAGAAAAACTTAAAATACTTATTCTTAAAAAATGTAAAATGAAACTCATGGATTTTGTAAATGTCGATTCATTGCACCATTCCTATTCATTGAAATAAAAAATAATCAAATGCGTTTCCGAGATTTCTGTATTCACTCGATATGGCACCATGCGACTTTCTTAGTGTCATGATTGAAATTGCGTCTTCGTTGCCACTGTTTAAGTTCTTTACTTAGATAAAAGAAAATATGGAACATAAACAGAAAGAGTTTCACAAAAATGGTTTTAAGGCACAATAATTAAAAAACAAATTGGAAAAATAGACCGTAGTTCAGAAATGATATAAATATGAACAATAAAATTTACCTTTTAATTCACACCACCATTTCGGATGCTCTGATAACATAGATATCATTTTGCATGATCATCTCAGACATTTAAAAATAAATAATAACAAATGGTTTTACTTCCCTTCCCCAAATCTCAAATTTGGAATGCCCTTAGTGAACTGTATTAAAAAAATACTGTCTTAAATGTCCTTATATATTTTTTTGAGAGAATTTAAAGAATTGTTGATGCGTTTGCTAATTTTCCTGATTATTTAGCTATAAATTTTCTCAGATTTCTTTTCATTCCCGCTTAAATAAAGATTTACCCATAAAATTATATTTACTATACTTATTTCCGTATATATTTTCTAATTTTAATGAATATGAGATAAATTTTTAGTCTACAGCTATTGTATTATTACCCATAAAATTATTTTTACTTTGCTCATTTCCGCACATATTTTCTTATTTTGGATGAATATTAGAGATGTGAATATTATATTAGTTCTCATTCTACAACTATTGTATGTGTAGCTATTACCCAAATATTTTTATCCATTCATATAAATATTAGAAGTATTTTAAATATTAAACATGCTGCTTACTGCATTTATGCGAACTCACGTTGCGATGATATTGAAAATATTTTTAATGGACACATTACCACTGCTACATGATAAACTAATTTTTTAAATAAAATTTTAAAAATATATAACATGCGAATTAAATCTTAAATATTGCCAACCTATGATGCTTCGTGATAGTTTTATGAATCCCTTTTAATCATTTGAATGGGTAATTCAGAATAAAATTTGAGTAAAAATTGCTTTTGGGGGTGGCGAAAACCATACCAGTCAGCAGTTACTCCAAGACGTGGATGGTGCTCCTAGTTGACATCCGAAATGCAGCTCACAGAGGACCGGAAGGGGAAGGGGTTTCGAGCCGGAACGTGGCGGATCGCCGTCCCGGCACTTCTCGCCCTTTCCGCTTCTCACTAGAAATAAGTAATAAAATGTTTGTAAGATATCTCTTTGAAACACTGTGATCAATTCTTGCAAACATATAATTCTTATTTCAAATTAAGAAAATAATAATAAGCCACTGGATAATATATTGGCGTGTGGCTAATAAATACGGCGCATATATATATATATATATATATATAAAGTTTTGTGAGACAATAATATTTTCTATTTCATAGTCCGACTCTGGTGAGATAACGGATGTAATGGGAGAGTGCTGTTATTTCAGAAAAATCTTTTTTGATAAGATGGATATTTACGTAAATCAAAGTTTGTTCAATCAGCTAATGGCTATAGCATTAAATTTATACCTTTAAAAAATTCTAGAAAACAAATTTAAAATTTTAATCTCACAATTTTATTTATTATTATTATTATTTTCTTTAAGATGCGTTCTCCCCTCAACGATTGCACCCGTTGTAGGAAGTTGAAAGGTAGTTACCGTTTCTCTTGAGCAACTCTATGCATGCTTATATCCCAGTTTTACATTGAAATCTCTTAATTTTTGAATAATTTCAAATAAGCATAGTTGTTAAAATATATTCTTTAATATCTATTTTCTCTTTAAGTCTATTTCTCTAATGTCTATTTTCTCTTTTTCTCTTAATCTGCATCACATCAATGCTTGATTAAAAATAAAATGTTACTTAATTTCAAAATGTCGTCATTTATTATTTTAATATGGCATTTATTATTAATTTGACAGTTCATTGAAATGGTGTCTGAGGTGCATTTTGCATGTGCGTAAACTTATTGCGCATAAACTTATTGCGCAAATTATCAAAAGATCTATGCATTCAAAAGTATTTATTAATATGGAACTTATTCTAATTACCTACAATACATTAAAAGAAAATGCATTTAACTTATACTCGATTATAACTTAACTCAAGTAACTTATACTTGATGGCGCAATGGTTTTAATTTCCCGATTTGAGGAAATGTAGGAAGTAGCAGGTTCAACCTTTCTTGTGATTTTTTATTTATGCTGAAGTGCGTTCTGTAAATTTTCATGTTTTCTACAACTTTTCTAATTTCATTTTGCCGACACCTACATTTATTGAATGTTCTGAAAAAACTGGTGCTTTTAGAGTTTCACTTATCAATGGATCGAAAGAAAAACATTGGTATCAGAGCAGAATGCATTGATAAGAAGATAGGTTCCCCACAATTAGCAATATATCTTCGCAAATAAAACACTGTATCACACGCACATTTTAATATAAGACTATTACCACAGAGGAAATAGCAATGACCATCCCGTCATAGTCAGTGACAAAATATGAAGAATGAAAACATTCTGAAAGGAAGGTAAGAATGCAGAGGAATGACGTAATAATAAGGATAAGCCACTATTTTGAATAGAAGCGAAGTTCTTGAAGTTTCTGATATTTACCCGCTAGTTTCGGAACAATTAAGAAAAGGAATTTTATAGTTTTGAAAGATTCAAGCGCATTCGTATGATAGTTTCGATTGCGTAGAACTGTTCTAACCTTCTGATCTTTTGTTTTGATCAAGCGCAGCTTTTTTCACATTTCTTTTGCTATTTGGTTTAAAATTTATTTAATAAAGAAGGGAGTGAATGCAGATAATTGCTTTATATTCCCAATACCAATGCAAAATAATAATGCAAGTTTGTATTTTTTAAAAAGTCGAAAATTCATGGATTGTGTTTTGAAGTGATTAAAAATTTAGATCGAGTTTTTTTCAATAATGCAAAAATGGATAATTTGACTGTAACTTTGATTGCAAAAGAACGATAAGTAATCCGTTGAAATCTAATAACGCCTTTAGCACTAAATAATGTTGTTTTTCAATAGAATTATTAGAACAAAAAAGAAGAAATATTTGAAAAACTGGCGATACTGAAAATTTGTGGGCTAGTTTCTTCTAAAAAGCTGAAATGAACGAAAGTTGTCCTTTTATTAATTCCGTTTTTGAATAAAACCCTTGTGATCTGGTTTTTTTTCTTTTTGCTTTTTAAGTGAGAGACCTTTTTGAAAAAAGAAATTAATTCTTTTCAGATTAAAAATTCATGCATTTTCTGTGTTTACAATTTTATTCCAGTGACGTGGGATAGTTGTACCAAAAAATACAGATACACTGGACTTTAGTTAGAGGGAGTGATGAGAAAATAAAAACATCAGAGTATTTTCACGCTTTTTGAAACCAACAATGATTGTTTGAAGAAAATTATTAGACCCCTGGTGCCTTCCATTTTAGTTACGCAACAGCTCCAAACTACGCATTATAGGATGGTATCCTGTTTTCAAAATGGCATTTCAATTTTTAAACTACCCTTTATAATCTTGACTGATGCAATCATTTTTGATGATTGATTCAAGTGAAATGATCCGCTGAATAGAATTTTTAATGGCAAATCGTCTGTTAGATGATGAAGAGATCCAATGACAGCTTAAAATTGACTTCTCTGAAAACTACTTTATTTGAATGAAATGTTATCATTAACATCCGACTCACATTAGTCTTTCTTTTTATGAAGATTCCTTAATTTTATTAAGAAAATTGCCTGGATCCGTATTGTTTAACGTAAATTAGGCAAAAATAAACTTAGATCCGTTTTACAAAGTATTTCTCATTAAATAGAAAGGACATTTAATACAAAGAAATTTGTAATTTTATATCATATGCCCAATGACGCACATTGATTAAAGACCACAGAAGTGTGTACACACACAAGCTAAAAGCGCATCAGAGCGTGTAATTAGGCCCTCGGAGCCTAAACACCCACTTTTGTTGATAATGGAAACAATTTCTTGACGTCACAATGATATACAGGACGTGGACTTGCAGTCGTAAAATATCCCACGCTTAACTTGCGGACTTTCAGTCGTAACAAATTTGCGCTTTATTTTGCTCTTCTCTTTGTCGTAATGTTTGAACATGAAAACTAACTTTTGTTTAATCAAAAAATTAAATGACACACACACACACACACACACACACACACACACACACACACACACACACACACACTCACACACACACACACACACACACACACACACACACACACACACACACACACACACACACACACACACACACACACACACACACACACACACACACACACACACACACACACACACACACACACACAGTTGTTATCAACGGCATTTTCCATGGACAAGTTAGCTGAAGTAGCGGTTTTAAGCCGAAAGTGCGTCACTTGTTTTATGCAGCGCCAACTAGGGCAAACAGTACGTCTTAGTTACGCACGCATCACATTCAGTTTCACAGCCTCTTTATAGAGGAGGGGCGGGGCGCACATTCTCAAATCTCACAGATAGAACAGATGAAAAATAACCATGCCTGAACCGCGTCTCGAACCCTGGACGCCCTGATCACGGGCATGGAATTTTATTTGGGTATATCTTTAATATCGAATGAGGGATGTTTAATTTAAAGCTATGCATCTTATTTCGATCGTTAATGCCTCATGGGAAATTTTATCATTGCAGTGGATTTTTAAGTTAATTAGAGGTGTATGTACAATAGGCAAATAAAATGAATTATCAAATTATGTATCCACCAAAATCTATGTTGGTACATAAAAATCTGAAATTTACCTCTATCACTATTATTATTATTTATTTTATTTTAATATTATCATTTTTAGCTATAGTATATTAATAAAAATTCATAAAAATTGCAGTCACACTATTAGCTACATTTTTAGAAGTAACTATAAGTAATTAAAATAGAAGGATAGCATTACAAGTAAAAAGTGCACCTTTCTTAAATTATTACTTTTCAATGAAATTCACGTAAGAAAGATTTTAAAGAAGATTACATTTGAATGTGAATTATTAGATTGAATGTATTGTGGGAAACAGCCACATTAATGTTTATGAAAATAGATCGAAAAGAGCATAAAGGAATTTCTAATCCGTAGAAAATGACGTTTTAGAATTGATTTATCTGTCTTTAAATTATTTTTAAGATTTATTCTGAATTATATCAACGATCACTCTCCTGCGTAGATGGTACTGGACATCACTACAACGCGAGTACTTGTATAAAAGCAATAAATAAAACAAGAAAATTTGTCTCTATAAAATATATTTGCAAATATTTTAGAAATTTATTAAAATCAAGACGAAATATGCAAGGGAAAAATTTTTATTCCATCAACTGATGCACCAAAGCTTGTATCATTTCATCGAATGTCAAATGTATTATATTCATTGTAATTGTTTGGTTAGCAATATTTCTGATTGATGTAGAAACAAACAACAATTGGCTCAATCATGATGGTGTTAGTTTTGTTTTCTTTTAAAATGTGAGAACATGATGATGTTTTCGTTAGGGAGTTTTGAATAATTGAAGGGAACGAATAATTAATGAAGACAATTAGCATAAATGGCAATATTCATCAACATCTTTTAAACATATACTCATATTTTTTAATCAGTATTGCATTATTATTATGTATGCTTCTTAGACAGCAGGGGCGTTTTTAAAAGGTTTAGGTAGAATTATGACATTAGTTATCATAGCTATTTCCTCTCAAAATCAGTCGAGCACAAAAACTTTGTTTGCCAGCTACAAAAATTGAAAACATATATATATATATATATATATATATATATATATATATATAAAGAGCGATAGAGAGACTTTTCAAACCGGTTTAAACTGGTTAATGAATTAAATTAATTAAGACGAATAATGACTCAAGAATACTTATGTTCTCAGGTGATAACTTGAAATTCATGATCCTAGATTCCCTTTTCATCCTCATCTGTTTTTTCATTATTTAGAAATTTTTATATGTTGGTTGTATAGCTATAAAATTGGTTCTCTATCATACTCTAAACATAGGCGAAAGGAAATGGAACACTCAAATAGGCTGCCTTAATAGCTTACACATGCTTCATCTTGTCCAGAGTATATTCAAAACAAAGCAGTATTAAAGCTTAAATTCAATTGGATTTGGTTTAAAAATTAAACTGTTATTTCCTTAAAAAGATTTATCATAGACATTTGTTGCATAATAAAAGAAGAAGAAATATAGTTAATCAGAAAAGGAATGGAAAAAGCTTAATAAGTAATGGAATAAGAAGGAAATATTACATGTTAAATCGTAGAATAAATGATCGAATCGAAAAAGCGAAAACAGAGGAAGATTGCCCCCGCACGCCAACAGGAACTTCGACAAATGATGGGATGAATCGATTTTTCGTATATTTCGATGCGTAAACAACAGTTATACTTGCATTTTTTTTTCTGATTTCTTGAAAGAAATTTCCATTAATGATCGGACAAATAATTAGAATGCTTATTTTAGAATAGAAGCGCTTGAATTGTTCTGAATTATTTTCGTTGATAGAAATTGTCCAAATAATTTCAATAAAATTTTTCAGGTATATTTTGATACGACACGAACCAAACTAAATGGCATACTTCCAATTTTGAATCTACCCCTACTTGAACAATTTGGTTTCAATTCTGTTCTCAGATCGCCCCTCATTGTAAATGAAACGCTGATAATAAGAATTTTGAAATCTCTTATTTAATTATATTTACTTTACGAACATTAATGTGAAAGTTTCTGTGTTCAAATCTTTACTATGCGAGAAAAATAGTCATCGTGCTTTATCATATTACTAGACCCCCTTTGGCAAAACAGCTGTTTCGCTTGATTGAACACTCTATAATACTCAATGAAAAATTTTATGAAATTTATTCTCTTAATAGCTCGTTTGGCAAGGTCTTTTTAGGTTTCAAATTTTGATAGTTAAAAAAATTATTATAGAAGCCTAAAGTCACATAGCTCATTATTATATACATTTATTTAATTTTCCTTCGGTTTCTGTAAAGTTCTAACTTTAAATTGCAATAGAAATTATTAAACTTCAATAATTTTATTTACTTATTTGCGGAAACGTAACATATTTTCGGAAATAAGAATAAAGAAAATAAAACCGTTCAACAAACGAAATCTTATGTGCACGATATAATACTTTTTAATAACATTTTTGCAATAGAATTATTTAAAAGGGTTAACCGTTTCTTCCGTAATGGACATATATGCCCCAAAATTCTGACTTCAATCTCTATAGCAATAATAAATCAAACCTACTTTTAAGTTGATTATCACACTAGTAACGATTTTTTCTACAAGGAATTTCAAATTTGAAAAAAAAGAAAAACACCCAAAGATAGAGTTGAAAAGAATCGATCTCAGTTTAAGTTTTACACGATGAGAAATAAATTAAATTTCCAAAGAAAAAAAAATAAGGAATTTTTTTTTGGTTTCACATTGTCATATTACACATATTAAAAAAAAAGCTACATGTTCAGACCGGGTATAGTTAAAAAATATTCCTTATTAATTGCAAAAAAAATTAATAATTCAACTTCATTTCGTAAATTTTAAAAATTGGGATAGAGCTGTTGCTTTTTAAAAGAAATCTCTTGCACACATTTATGAAAAATGGTAATGGGTTTATTTTTTCCCCTTTGTATATGTCTAAGCTATAATCAGTGGCGTAGGGGAAGTGTGGCACGATTGCCCATATAGCAAAAGAGGACATCGAGATCTTGCATTTAGCTGGATATACACTGTTATTGGCAGGATACAAAATTGTTCTTTCCTAATTATTTGTTGAATTACTCATAATGGTTAGTCAAGCTTCCAACTGCGATTTAAAACAACTTTTCAAAAGGAAAAAATAAAATTAATACATTCTAAAAATGTATACTTTGCAATTTTGAAAATAAAAAAAGATTCAAAATTGACGCAGCTCCAACTTTTTTACTGAAATAATTAAACACTTATTCGAACTACACTCGAATATTTAGAAGCAAGCCCTATTTATATGCGTCACAGTTCTAAATCAATAAAGTTTATTTAAATGACACTAAATGTACATCACTAATTTAAAATATTTTATTAACTTAATTAAAAATATTTATTTGAAGAATACATGTTGATAACTTAATCCTTTGTACTTCGATGGCGCCTCTGACTCACCATTCAAGATTGTGCATCATTTTGACGTTTTATTTATTTTTTTTTAATTTAATTGTTAAAAACGCCTACATAATGGTTAAGAGCTGTAGATTAATTTTTCAAAGAAATTCGACTTAAAAGAATTATGTATATTTATTTTTCATAGCAATAAACAAATCTTTGTATTAGGTGAATAATTTTGCATCTAATTATTTTTCGGAGTGCAAAGGCTCTTAAAAAGAAGACAAATGAAAATCTTTTTAAATGCGTTCTTTATAATAATGTTGATTCCTGCTCTCAGATTATAGTACAAATGTAACCATGCCATTTTAACTTTTACAGTCTGTTGAGAATTTTACAAAGATGGAAATATATTGATAAGGTAAATGATCTCTAAATTCAATTTATTTGTCAGTAATGATATATAGTTTGAATCCAATACACATTTCAAATAATCGTACTCTATAGTCATGATAAATATTTATATACCTCAAAATTCTCTGTGTTTGAATTGTTTCTTATGCTATTCAATTTTCTCGAAATAATGCTTTGTTCTTTTACTTCTGTAAAAGGAACCAAGCATCCCCCTCCTCCTAAAACACTTCAAAAATAAGGAAAAGAAGCTTTTATTGCTTTTACCACAGATACTGGTTTCATGATAGAGGATTCAATTCCTGGTTCTTCAAGGAATGGTGGTACGTAAATGGTATGGAGGCTGGTTACCCTCTTCCATTGTCGAAATGTGTGTCCGACGGGAAGGGTTGTACTTTGGCCGGTAATGATGAGCTCAAGCCAATCTCGTAGTAAATCGATCATGCAGATTTATCCAAATGCCTTCGGGTGGGGCAGAGTAGCCGTTCTTTTTTGTTTTCTTTACATTTCAGGTTTAATTTACTTGAATAAAATTCTAATGTCTGGCAAAAATTTGAAAAAGCAAAACTATCTATATGGGCCAATGAATTTTGGTGAGTATTCCTAGACTTCTCTACTTATTCGTCACCTTATTCTTCGCCTTATTCGTCATCTACCATAAAATGATGGTATGATAGATATAATCTACAGTCAAAAAGAAAAAAAAAACTATATTGCATGTTGATAGTACCCATGTCTTATTTGCATTGTCTTTAAATGCATAATATAAAATATTAACGATTTGGTTCCAAAAAATGTTTAGACTAATGATAAATCTAAATTATATTTTAATAATTTTAGTAAATTCTTAAAAGGAAAATGAAAGGAAAAACTTTTTTAGGGATTGTCATAAATGTGAGAAATTCAAATTTTATTCAGAATTCAGAGATGCAACAGAAATTATAATAAGATTGGAAGACAAATAATGAAATAGCAATTCGAACAGAATAGCAGAAATAACAATTTTAATAATCGAATCGTTGAATCGACAAATTTAATTTGCCGAAACGTATCAAAGTTTGTAATGCATCAAGTTACATTGTCGCTTTTGATTCCGAGATTGTGAAGTTTTGTTTTAACATCGAAAGCAAAGATCCGTAAGAAAAAATAATAAATTATAAGGCTATTTAAACATTAAAAACTAGCGAAATCCAATCAATGAAATCTTATTCTACTAATAATATGAAACCATCCTGCCAAATCTAATCAAATAACAAAGTATCTGTTCCCCTCATTCATTCGCTTTGGATCATTGATTCGCATGGTTGCACCCAATATTTGTTTAATAAACATGATTTTAAAAATCAAAACCGTGAGAAAATTATTAAAAGATTTTACTTATTGTTATTTATTAATTACTTCTTTAAATGGTGAATGTAGATTCAAATTCGTCTTTGGAAATGGTGGTCATCCTAGTTCTAATTGCTAACACGCATTTAAGTGTCCTTTCACAGTGATAAACTAAAGTTTGAATTTTTTCTTTAAAAAAATATTCAAAAAATCGCTTGAGACAATCTAGAATTAAAAAAAGGCTATGAGATATTAAAAACACATAGAGGGCATATTTTTTCACCTTAATCAAAAATAATGCCGGAGACTCTTGTGTAGTATAATATTTTATAAAAATCAATATTTTGCATTAAAATAAAATATGATGATAAAAATAATCTGCTGTTGGTAACATGGCCTGTTTTGTATTGCTGTATAAAAGATTCTTTTGGATTATAATTAATGCAATCTATAAATTCAAAATAATTAATAAAATAAAATTATTTATCCAGTTCCAATAACTGTTCTGATATCTCTTCTAAAATCAGACCAGTTCAGAAAAGGATGCAGTTTTCTTAGGTATACCTTTAATAGACACTTGACTCCCATCAAAATCTATTTAAGAAATCTCAAAAAATTACTTGACTTACATTCTTTATAGGTGGAAAAAAGGTTCGAGGATTGCACCAATATTCCACTTTCGGCAATTGTTTTTCGAATGAAAGTTCATGAGTGCTAAATAAGTTATCAATAGTTGCCATTCTAATCACCTGCCCCCCCAAAAAAAATTACTACGACAGAGCTTCCCAGTCAAAAACATTGAACTGTTTACTTTCATGTTTATTTTAATTGAAAGCTCACAAAACTACAAGAGTGTTTGCAATTGGCACCTTGTCCTCTTCCTAATTTCGGGAGAAATCTCAAATTCCATTTTAGTTCGTGGAAACAGGCTACTGACAATGTAATTAATTCTTGGAAAGAAGCCATTACAGAGAAAGAAATATTACTACACTGATTTCGTCATTTTTTATACTGTTTTAAAATTTATGATATATCGATATGTCACCAAAAATTGTCAGCACCACCCCTTTCCTACCCACCCTGAGAATTTTCTAAGGCATCGCAAATTTAAAATTTGGCATTCTCAGTTGTTACAAATGAACCCATTATTCCCAATTCTTATTCGCCAATTAATTTTGCAGTTTTATGAGCATAACTTACTATTCAATCGGCTTTATTTATCAAAAATACAATAAAAAAATTGCTTTCATTTGAAGTGATATGGAGTTTTTCAGATGGTTTGGTGATTATCACTAAATTAACAAAGTCAATATAACTTTGGAATTGATGTTTTTTAAATGGGACTATTGTATATAGTCTCATTTAAAACAGTCACCTTTCGGCCCTCTCGGTGGCCTTTGAACCCACGGTATTTTAATTTCTTAATTTTCATTTCTTTTCAGACCTGACGGTGGAAGTTGCAACGACTTCCTGGTTACTATACCTCTGGTGAAAATGAGGTGAAATTGAACATGAATGATGGTGACCCATATCACTAATTTTAGTCAATTTTTATAGTTTATTTCTATATTTAAAAAAATTCTGGGATGTATTTTTGATGTTGCATTGGAATTTTGGCAATATTTTATAACATATATACATCAATTTTATCTATTCAACGTATATAATACATGGCTTCTGCAGCTGATTTGAACATTTGGTGTTTTTAGCCTATACTATGAATATTTACTAATTCAAAAATGCTTCAAATTATGCTCGTAAGAACCGGAATATAAACAATATTTTAATGAAAGTAATCTGAAAAGTAATTAAATAGTTTAAATTTCACAAGCAAAGCATGAAAGTTATTTCATTTCGAGTAACTCAAGTCATGTCAGCTTTATTCGAAAAGTAATTGAAGAGTAGAAAATAGCTTAATACTGAAGAACATAATCTTGAATTTCCAACTTAGAATGCTCTAGATATTGTATAGAGGTAATCAAATGGGGACAAAGCTTTAAAATTTGGAACTGTAACACTTAATCCGAAAAACCTGTTCGCTGCATGACTGAGACTGTTGATGACTGAAATCTATACATAACTGTGTATTAGAGAGATAAATGTTCTAAAATAACGAATTAGCTCAAAAAGAAAGGGATTCTAATACACGAAAAAAAAGACTTTTGTTAAAAAAAAAGAAAAAAAGAAAAGAATAAGAATAATATGTATGGTATCAGTGGCTTGAAAAACGTAAATCCGCATTTCTTTTGACATACTAACCCTAATTTACGCTTGCGTTAAGCATTGCTTTAAACTTTCACTTCAGCATTCTGATTTGATTACAAAATTAAACTAGTTCGAAGAATTTGATGTGTGGGTATGATTTAATTGCATTAAATTCGTTTTTTAATATGTGCAATTTACTTCTTAGACAGAAGCTGGGCGATTTGAGTTACCTGGAGAAAGGTTCTGAAAAACCTTGACTGTTCGGGCTCATACAGGGCATTACTTTATTTCAACTTGTAGTCCATAGGATAGCATCCTTTCAAAATTAGATTTGAAACCCATAGCCTTTCTTCAACAAATAAATAAATGAATCAGGAGTGGAGTCCCATTTGCCGGTGGGGCAGATCACTCCCTTTTAATTGCCCTTGATTTATCGCTCGGGACGGAGCAAAGGTTAAGAGGCGATGCCAATGATTTACTCGTCCTGCGGGTTATCATTAAAATGCGCACTGGTGAGAGGAACAAAAGGTCCATTAATCAGTTGGAGGCGCCGATGAGCTGGTATCACTCGAGCAGAGGAAACCCCTCATTAGCAGGCGACCTGCTCCACAGGCGATGGCAAAACGGCGCCCATCTGACAGCGGGGAGATTAATTGCCCGCCAAAAAAGACGCAATGGTCACTCTGTCCCCAATACCTGAGCAACGAGCCACCGATGCCGAAAGGGCCAGAAGGAGCCATCTATGGCCACCAACCTGAATCGCACATCAATTGGAACGAAAAGATCTCATTGAGTTACTGGGTGGCAGGGTTGGAAAAATATCAGAAACCCATAGGCCCCGACTCGAAGTGTTACAATTCTACAGATAAGAGCTGAACACAATCTGACTGGAATGTTGTGTTTTGGGAAAGTATTGTAAGCTTTTAATAAGATGCAAATTCGAAGTGAATAGTTTTAAAAATTGGAAAATGTCGTTCATGATTCGTTTAACATTGAACTTTTTTCTCCAAGAATAATTGGCATTTAAAATAAAATAGACTACAAAAGATTTTGTTATTCAAAGGATTTCATGAATATATTACCAAGAAATTCCTTCTAGTGTCCTGTGGATTCAAAATATACCATCAAAAGCTCCGAACAGGATGCAATAGACGAGAGAAATAAGTGCCGACTTTGTGCCCTCACCAACTTAGAAATTGCGTTATACATTCCATTTCTTCAGTTGCCATTTTTCATTAGATGGACTGGAGTAGGAATTCTTACTTTCAAAAATTTTGCAAAGAATTTAAAAAAAAAGTTTTCTCTCAAATTTATCACTTTGTTAATAAAATAAATTGATTCTGCTGAAAATAAAAATTGGCATATTTTAGTTTAAAAGGGCTCACATCTTGTACTCGAATTTGTTACTAATTTAAAAATCCATTCATTGAATTTTATATCTAATTGAAAAACACACACGTTCAATTACGATCTTTCTCAGTTCCTACTATTAGTTTACACTCTGCCTATATATATGTTGTGCAAATTTTCAATCGTTAATAAAAAACTTTTTATTCAGGCACTCAAGTTCAAGCAATTTTTTTAAAAAACTTGTATTGGATTACAAACGATGTTAATAAAATTTTTTCAAAAATTAATTTATTCATTAAATTTAATTATTTTTTAAAACTTTAAAGAGAATTTCAAGAGTTTTTAATGAAAATTGAAATCAACAAGCAGTAGATCAATCGGTAAAAGGCAAGGATTTCAGTATTTTCCCGTGAAGGTGAAGAATGCGAGTTTAATTCTTGCAAAAATCAATCACTTTTTGATATATTTTTTACATAAATTGTAATTATTTAATAAAAATTAAGTAAATAAAAAAAATGTTGACCTAAGTAAGAATTGACTTAATTTTTTTTTTTTTAATTTTGTTTTTCTAATATGGCACAGCAAGAAAAAGAAAGTAAAGCAAAAGAGAAAAAAATTCTGGAGTTACTTTATTTATTTGCAATGCATCTCATTTCAGCATACGTCGTTTATAAGTTTCCATTGAAAGTAAGGAGAAAGAAACTGAAGTCAGATTCAAATTCGAAAATTGTGTAAAATTCTAGAAAAATTTACGTACAAGATATTACTTTGAAAAAAATTATCTAATGTAATGATCCAGCATTTTAATTTCAGAGAATTTTTCAAGTTAAAAAAATACAATGATTTAATTGAAAAATAATTGATTGCCCTTGAAAAATTCACCTTCAAATTAAGGTAACCTTTTAAAATTAAGCATAACTCTTCAAACCAAATATTACGAAAAACAGAAAATTTTGTTCATTTTAATACCAAAACTGCAACAATTAAGTTCAGAAATCTAATTAACATGACAACTGTTATAATAATAAAATGAGGATATAAGACGATGCCTACTTAAAAGGAAGATATCAGGTTTGACTAAAAAATAAGTTTCTTTGTTGCATTTGCTGTAGAACAATTGTTAATTCATTTAGAACCCAGATGATTTAATAACCTAAAAAATGAGAATAAGCGAAATTAAACCATTCTTCTTAAATGAATATTAATACATATCGTAATATTTAATCATATTTATTTGGCGATGAATAGAAGAATTCTTGAATTTAGATAATCATCTAAAATGGACTGTGGTTGTTATTTTATTTCTATTATTTATTTGGAACGTAAAATTAACTCCTACATTTGCTACTATTTTGAAACTACATTGAAACTACTTAAATTAACTACTACTTTGAAAGAAAGTTTCATTTAAATTCATTTTGATATTCAACAGAAATCTGCTCTATGTACCCTTATGTTCCCTAAAATATTTCTTAATTTAGCATAAATGTTTTTTTAAGTGTTCTTCATATAATCAGAAAAAAAGAGATTTCCTATATGATAGTTTGTGCCACAAAATTCAAGAATTAATTAAAAAAAAATTATATTTTATGCACCTTTTTCAAGTCGACTTCTCAAGATGCGTAGAAATTCATAGCAGTGCATTCTTGATAGATGTATAAGAAAGTGGATTTCTATTTCCTATCAACTTCAATTGTTTCGAATTATAATAATACATTTTTTGGTGCACAGACGAGTAAAATCAAAGATTTATGGATGACGGAACCAGCATCCATTAATTCCTCAAGAATATTAATTCTTTGTGTATAACAAAGATCCAATTACTGTATTGGTTTAGTATGTTGATGCAATTTCAAATAATGTAAGAAATTATAAGTCAGACCAAACTCAATACAGTTTTAGCTTATGGAGTTCGAATAAGACGATGCACAACACCCAAACCTTACTCCATTATATTGCGATATATTTTTATTTAAAAGTCATAGTTCATAGAAAACTGTTTTTATTTTATTTTAAAATGTGCAATGAGGTCAGAGCAAAATACCTTTTTGATTTTTGTACCGTTTTATGTGATTGCGTAAAGACATCGACACAGAGCAAAATAAATGGGTTAAAGAGATTTAAGTCCAACCAAGTTGAAAAAAGAAAAATGGATGCCTACCGATAACCTCAATACTTTTGTTACATAATTAGAGAGTTAGGCACTTACTGTTATAACATAAGATGTAGTAATAGGAGGTAAATATCTAGCTTAAAATCCAGAAAATTCTGGTATTATTCTCTTTACAAAGCAAAATACGATGGGAACGAGATTACATATAATATTTTAGTTCTTCCCGATTAGCAAATCTTTCTTAAAGTTAGTTCTGAAAATTATCAAAAATAAAGAGATATTTTGATACTTTTCAGTCTGATTTCCTACCTATAAAGGTAACAATATATCTCGTTTGAGGGCAGTTAAATAACACAACATAATCATAAAGTGTAAGATACTAAAAGTTTTATATTTAATATGAGTAGAATGCATCAAAAATGTTAAGCAAGTAATCAGGACATTTCTGGAAATGATTGAGCCGAAAACAAATATTTCAAGTTATCAAATGCTGACAAAGAATGAATTATATAAACATATTCACAGAGGAAACCCCAAAGAATGAAGAGAAAAAGTGAAATGCATCTGTCATAATGCCTGTTAACAACGCTTTAATAATATTAATTTGTTGGGGCTTTAAAAATAACTGTTTCAGTGATAATATTTCTATAAATTGCCAACGAAATCCTTAGTGCCTTGTCCTGTTTCTTTGTAACTGTCCTTTTTGTCCTTTTGAAACGAAACTTTACTTTTTTTACGACTTTTTGTTTAAAATTAAGGTTAACATAAACATTGTGTATTTTAGATTTGATGCATTTAAGTGCATTAAAATCGGATTTTGAAACTGATTAAGACCTATTTTGAGAAGAATCTCTTAGGTTTAATTCCTATTTAGATAAAGATTGATCTATTCTCAGAAATCTAACTCTTGTTTTAAGACAGTTAGTTCGTTTTTAAATGCTGCGGGATTGAGACAAAATATTTTTCCGAGAGGTCAAATTAGTTTTAGAAAGTATTTTTATCATGTCAGAACATGATGCTGTTTTTTGGGATGTTGTTTTTAGCGTCAGCGAAAATCCGTAGGCGAAAAATAAAAAAAATTATCTGCACGAACATCTCAAAAAATTAGATTTTAATAGCGCGTTGCCATTGCATTTACAAAAGTTCTGATTAAAAAAAACTAAGTTAATAGTTACAGCAAATAAAATCTAGAAAAATGTCATTTTGTGCACGTGATTATATGAAAGGAAATGAATAGGAAATGAGATATATTTTTAAGCAGTAAATGCAAGACAAAATTTTTTGATCATTTGAAATACTAAAATTACTAATTCAATTAAACAATCAAAATGAATAAAAATATAATTTAACTGGTGTGGTGCTTGACCGTTCAAGAAATGATGCTCTGACATGATATAATGAAATTTGCATAGCAGATTTCATTTTAATCTTTTATTTAAAAATTTAAACAAGGATACAAGTTAAAGTAAAATATAAATTAAAAATTAGCATTAATTCTAATAATAGTGGTTCATGGAGGAAGAGCCTTTTTCTTTCAACGGAGATTTTGGTTTCATAGGCGTATTTTGAAAGTTTTTTCTTCTTATTTTTAGACTTGTAGAAATAAACGAGAGGGCTTTCAGTAATGCATGAGTGGAGACAACCATCGAACAAAAAATTGCATATAAGAAAAAAAAATTAAAATATCATAACTTTCATATAAATTTATCAAGCAACTTTCGCGGGTGTCAGCTCACTGTTATATGTCTTCATCGTATACTTAATACATTATCAAAACTTCAGAGATCACTTTGTAACGAGATAAATATTCAAGCATTATCCGCAAAATTGCCTATTTTAAAGCCAAAAAATTTTAATTTTTTATAAAGCATAGAATCGTGTACGTGCTTTAATTTTAAATAATTTACGACTTCCATTAATTATCGACGTCGATGGATATAAAATCTTATTTGTTAACCTATTCTTTCTGTGGTTTCGGCAGATAAAACCGTGGACGAGTCCATTCCAGAGCATCAGCGGGATCCCGATGTCACCAGTCGAGGGAGATCCAGTGCACAACTCTCTCTCCTCCGCTCTGTTTATCGCGGCGGTCCGGAGCATGCGTTCCTCCTCGGCGGGAGCACGTGGTTGTGTTTGTTTACGGTGGTCCACAATGGAGGCCGCTTCCCCGGGCCCGTCCCGCACTGTTACTAGGCGTTCCGAGATGGTGCTCGCGAGAGTAATCAGTCGATCGGCCGCTCGTCCATCGCTCATCCAGTGCGTCCCCAGCTGATTTATGGAGGCTCGTTTCATCTACGCGACCGGAATTTGCGTGTGCGCTTCGCACACAAAATCACGTTGCCGAGAATGCGTCAATCGACTCTGTAGGGAAAGAGTTTTCCCAAGGTATCGCTTGGTCCATTTTTATTAACGTAGCTGGAGATTTTTCAGTCCGTTTCTTGTGGCGGTTTCAATGCAGTCGAAGTTTTAAAAACAACACCTTTTTTATCGAAAAAACTTTTCTTTTAATCAAAATACTGTTTTGAATCGTATTAGGCGAACAGCTTTTGAAATGGTTATGACCTTATTCGCAATGACAGTGACATTTAAAGCTGATGGGACTACTTTGAGCAATCGAAGACGAATACTTAAATGGGAATATTAAAATTTAATAGTTAGGCTTGTGAAATGATTATAACTTTGAAAATGCAGCTAATTCCTTGTATGCGTGCTACCATAATAGTTATTTGATGTTCCCAAACATACATTGCTGCTGATGGATGCAGTTTTAAATATTTATTATAATTTTTGCTGCCAAGAAACATGGATCAAGGATACAGAAGAGAAAAAAATGTGGAGTCGCAAATGTTTCCTTCTTGATTTTCTGTTTCTAAGGGATTATATTCCAATTAAAAACACACACGCTGGTTTCTTGCGCTATATCGCTGCGCATTTTACAAAAATTTTGAGTCACCCTATATGTTTACCCATCAGTGGTAACTCTAAGAAGATGCATAAAGCTACTTTAGGTTGATTTAATATTAATGGTAGAATGTGTATTTAAATGCTTCTTTAAACAGAAAAAAGGTCTAAAACCTATAGACAATATATAAAATATCTTTCGTACTAAATAAAAATAAAAATATCATGGTTGTATTAAAATCATTTTAATAACGCTCAGTGTTGATCATTGAAATTTTCCACTTGCTACTCTATAAATGATCTGACTGACTTCGGTTTCAAACGTCATCGTCATCTTCTTTTATACCATCGCCGATAAAAGAAGAATGCTTCTTTAAGTGCCACTGGATGAAAATTAATCTATAATTAATAAAAAAAAATTTAAGAAAGTTTGACTTAATTATCATTCATCAGTACAATTAATTAATTCTTCTAAATTAAATATAAACATCTTCTTAATTAATTAATTTTAAACTAAATATTAAAAAAGCTAATTAATATAATATAAAATACTCTAAAGATTTTAAAGATAGTTAATGTGCATTAACCCTTTTAATCCCGAATTTTTAAAATGTGGAATAAAAAAATGATGGAAATTAGTGATAAGGGTCACCAAAAGAACATCCACATTTAACTTTATCTCATTTTCACCAGGGGTAAAGGAACCGGGAAGTTGTGACAAATGCTACCATCAGGTGTGAAAAGAAATGAAAATTAAGAAATTAAAATACCGTGGTGGCAAATGCGACCGGGAGGGTCGAAATTTTTAATAATATTCAATTGCATGATGGAAAGTGACTATACACTAAAATATAATCTTTTTTATAAATTTAATAAGCGCTGAAAAGGAAGAGGTTATTTTTTAGTAAGTAAATCCTTATTCAAAGAATTGTTTACTGAGTAAATTAATTAAAAAGTAATGCACTATATCAGTGAATTCATTCGACTAGAAAACAACATGGAAATGATACGCCTCCCTAAATTTTATCTCCTGGCATAAATTACACAAAATTATAAATTACACACAGAATAATGTAATTGCGTTAAAGAAGAAATGCATTTCATATTTGAAATTATGGTTAAAAGCATTTATAAAAGGTGAACATTCTATATAAAATGGAAAGGAATTTAGATTAGAATTCCTAAAAGACCTGACGAAATGATGCAAATTAGACGCAATTTTGAAATATTTTAAATAGAAAATTAAATGGAAAACTAGAATTTGTATCTTAAATTTTGAAATAGTGAGGCTGCCTCCTGATTAAAAGAAGACATTTAACTAGTGTTAACAATTTTAGTGAGAAAAGTGGAATAAGAAACTAGAATATTATACTGAGTTAGTTTTGTTTATTTAATTATATTCAAATCTTATTTGGAAACCACAAAAAAGTTAAAGTAGAATGAATGTGGATACTTCGGCCAGAACACAAGAAAGCCAACTAAGTCGATAGCCAATTTATTACCCGCTGCTGCAGGACATATGAGTCTTAGTGCATGATTCTGAAGTTGAGTATGTGCCACGATTCCAACGTGGCCTCGAATGATACCTTCTGCTGAAGACCTTGAGTGTTAGTATAGAGATCAGTGAGATATCTATACTAACATCAGACGATGTCCTGTTCATTGGCAGATAGAAGAATATCGAAGACGTAATATTGAGCCACCAAATAGATATGAACATAATAATTTTAGTTCAGTTATATTAACGCCCAATTTTAATGCAATACTAGAGCTATTTTTAATTTTAGCCCTTAATTTTGAGCCGTGGTCAGATGACAAGGATGACACCTGAGCTGGCAACCAGTTTTCACACCACTTCATACCATACCATACCAGTGGGACGACATTTTGCTCTGATGGATTTAACGTGAACCGTACTCGGTTGCACGAAGTTTTTTTTTTTTTTTTAGCTGAACAGGGTCTCGAATCTGAACCCTTTTGGTTCAGAAGCCGAGACCTAACTATCAAGCCACTGCTGTCCTAATATGAGGATAAAAATCTTCTATGATATAATTTTCTTCTTATATAATTTAGCATCATCCCTAAGGATACAACCGCACTAGAACTGCAGACTTCAGCCGTTGCCGACGCCAATTTGTGTTTCGAATGAGCTGTGCTCTGCAGGTCGGATGATAGCAATTTTTACTGTAAAATTTGAAATTGATGTTCCACAGTTTTATATACATTTTACACTATGTGTAGGATTCATATTAAATTACATGCATTTCGTAATTCAAAAATACGAGAAATTGCCATAACACCATGGCTAACATTACTCCACAATTCTATTTTCGCTCGTCAGTGCTTACAAATTTGGGGCTTCATATCGCATCCTTTGGTCTGGATATGTCACTTTCAATTTAATTCTTAAATAGTATGGAGAAATATCTAATTTTTAAAAATAAAACCTTTTACCCAAAGTTGGTGAAAAGGCCTCCTGAAAAATCTGAAATAATCCTTGGGGTTATGATGGAGGCCCAACAACTTGACAGGAATAATTATAAACTTTTCAATCGATGATACGATCAATATTCAAACTTTTTCATCAACTGTTTCAGAAACTGTCGTTAGAATGCATGCAATCCGTCTACCATCGGCGGTTTCTCCTCCACCCATTGTGCATGAAGCTATGTTCGTGATACTATCTCAGGAACTGTCTGGCAAAGGGATTCGTTACTTTGTTTAGTATATTGCCACTAGCATTTATTGCATTATTACGGGGGATAACAGCCATTGATACTATACATCCCATTACACTACTCCTTTCAAGTTTATTACATTATTAAAAATTACTGTACCATCGAAACTGAGTTAGATAAAGGCAGTTACTGATTCTGTCAGCGAATAGACTGAATTTCTGTATTAAAAATGAATGTATCTATATTCATAACTACAACGCTTTGACATAACATAAATCAATTTTTTTAGAGACAAGGCTTGTTTTTGAATACCTATAACATAACATTTTCTATAATATATTTATAATTAATCATATGTTTTGGAAGAGGAGGACAGTTATATTTCAAAAAGAATTGGTATAAAATGTTTTTTACATCCATAAATTAAAGATGGTTCTAAAAATAACATTATCATATTTGGCTTAAAATTTCATTACATTATACACTGTATATTTAAATTAGTTAAAAGTGTTTAATATAACACAGAAAATATTTCTAAGGTAATTTTCAGAAATAAGAAGGGTGATACAGCACATTTTACCTTAGTAAATATACAAGTATAGAGAAGAATTTCAATTAAAACTTGCGGAATATATGAACTGAATTGATCTGAGGAACTGAAAGCGATTTTTTAAACACTTTTTGGGATAACTTTTTATCTTTAAAATAATAATGAATGAAGCCAAAAAATACTGAATTAAAATTGTTAATTGTAGTTAATATTTTTAAGTATATTTAAAACAGGTGACATAATTTGTATCAAGATGCTAGAAATTTTTTTCAAATATTTAAAAAATATTATTATTAGAAAACCATTGTTTAGTTATAAAATACTTTTTCTGCAAAAAATTAAAGTAACTCAACGAACTATTCAAGAGTTAATCGCTTCTACAAACAATCTTTATTTTTTATAGACCGCCTGTTGTAAAAAATTGTGTAAGAAACGTAAAATCTATTAAAACACATATCTATCAGACAAAAAACTTTCAATTCAATTAATTGCTCCTTCTTGATAAAACAGCATGCAGTTTCATCAGAGATATAAATCATCTACTTTATGCGCTTTTGTTATTCACATCATATCATTATAACTGTTTCTAAATTTGCAAAAGAGAAATGAAAAAGAAACAAACATTATAATTTTCACTTATAAGCAATCTTGATGGAAACATTGATAAAAAAAATCAAATAAAATCAGGAACTGTTTTAAAATCCTTGATTAAAAAAAACAATAATAAACACAACAGCAACAACAGTCATATGGAATAGATAAATATAGTAAATATTATTTTTTAAATTCATTAAATAAATAAAACATTTTATCTCTTCTAATTAATGTTATCAGCTCATAGCATTGTAATAAAAAGAGACAAAAATGTTCTCTGTTATTGAATGATGAATGAATCCCTTTCAATAAACGTTTATAAATGAATCTAAACATTTAATGCCAGTAAGAAAAAAAATCCTATATTAGTTGTCGTTCTATCTTAATTTTCTATGTATTATCCTATTATCCTAAGGTGGAGGCAATTTACTTTCTGATTCATTTTTTAATAAAAACCAAAAAAAGTTACATAATTAAGTTAACAAAAATAATCAATAAACAAAGAATATAACTTAATATAAAATATAATTAATTTTTAAATTCATAGCAAAGATTGCCAGAATTATGGGAAAATCAATTCATCTCTAATGGAAGCTAAACACTCCTTGATTGATTAAATATCGGAAGAAGTTATGTTCTCAAATAATTTATCTTATATTTTTATCTCTTTATTTGATGCTCTGAAATAAGATTGTATTATTTATAAAATAAATTTTTGCAACATCGCAATTATTGAGTTAATGCGTCATAACCTTAAAACTGACTAATGATCATCTTAGAGATTTATGTATACTCACGAAATGACAGGGGGAGAAGAGAGTCCATTTATGTTATTTCTTTGCATAGAATGGATTCATTGCTTATCGAAGGAATTTTATTCTTCTTGTGCCACTTATTTTTATTCACAAAAGGCGAAAAGGAATATTTACAAATTAATAAAAAATTATCAATAAAAATATTATTTCTTGTAAATATTTAACATTCTGAATGCACAAAACGTGTAGACAAAAGAAATCTTATTAGATTATTACAAGTGTGGAATAAAATATGCATATCATAAATAAAAGAGTAAAGAAACCAAAACTGCACACACACAAAAAAAATCTTTTTATCTTTTTAAATGACTTATTGGGGGTCGCTCATTTCTTTTCCACAGATCTGTTGCATTAAGGATGAGATAAAAACGATAACATCCTTCCCTTCAAAATAAATAACCGTAAAATTACGGCATTAATTCAGGGTTGTGAGGTGCACGAAGTGATGCGGTTAAATTATCTATAAACGAGATGAATTCGAGTCAGGGGGTTCGAATTCATTTCTTCTCTAATCGGAAATGTGAGTGACATTTCTTCGATATCATTTCCTTGATACGGAGAGTGTGACTGTCCCGGAACTCTATAAATATCAACCGCGGAAAAAAAGAAGAGGAAGAAGGCTAAAAAAAGGCTTCCATCGATCGGAGGGGCATTTTATCAGATGGGCGAAAAAGGAGCAAACCAAACTCACCTACATCCCGTGGCTTCCATTAAAAGTCTCTGGGTTTTCAAGCAGACAAGTCTGAATGCGATGAAGACGTCCGTCTTATATACATCCGGGCACTTGGCATCATCCCTCGTGTCGTTGACCCCTTTCATCAGTCTGGAGCGAAAGAGTTGCTCCGCGGCGCTCACTCAATCAACAGGTCTTTTCAGCAGCAACAACAGAACCACTGTTCCTCTCACGCTCCTTCCCCTGCCACTCATCTGGGCTCTGTGTTTAGTCTCAAAGCCAGTGGCGTAGCAAAGCGAAGCGGCAGCAGATTTCTGGTATTAAATTTTCCACCCTGTACTGAAAAAAGAAACAAAAAAAAAAAATGTTAAACATTAGTAAGACATGGCTATTATATGCCTCATATTGCGCGCGGCGATGGTTAAGATCAATGCTCTTGTTTCATTTAATAAGTCTGAAATTTTAATTTTTGTAATTATATAGCTAAGGAATATTTTTTGCGCCATTTATTTTATTGCCACAATTTTGTCAAAGCCTACTACAAATATCTCTTGAATCGTAATCATCCCAAGAATTGAACTCGTTTCCAAATTTTTTAGCATTTTTTAAATCTATTTAGAACTAAATATCCATACAATATACAACTTCAAACGTGGAGTTAAAAATATAATCTAAAAGCAAAAAAACAATCGTCTTTGGTTATCTGAGAGATTGGAATCGCCGTTACTGACTTTCAAAAACTATAAACTAAAGGAAGACTTTATCTCTAATCTAAGTTCTATAAAAGTGCCCAGAAAGAAGATAATCTATTGCAAGTTAATTCCAAAAAATAACACCTTACCGTTTTTAAATATTATTAGGCTTCCAATCAGAAACTATTAGAATATGTAATTGTATCCGAGTCCGAGGGAAAATTATGATTCTCTTTTCTGAATTTACAGCATCTATAACTGAAAATAGATTTATTAATAAAACCTATCTTCTTCAAATGTAATTAAAATTTAAGAAAATGAAATTTGTTTGACTCTGTTTCTATAAATTTTATTTTAGTATTGCTTATTCTTCCTATTACTTTCAAAAGGAAATTTTTTAAGGCAAATAATGTGACATAAAACTGACATAAATGATTTAATAGGAATATAGTTGATATAGTTTCAAAGGACTTCTGCCTTTGGAGTATTTATTCCATGAGTGAAAGGTATCTATTTGAAAGAGAATTCTGTCCTTTAGGTATTTATTCGTTGGGTGAGGGGTACATAGTTGCAATGGAATTCTGCTTTAGGAATATTTATTTATTGGGTGAATGATATCCAGTTGCAGTTTGACGTTAATTTGACAGAATATAGTTTTATATAGTTGATTATGACTGAATATATTATTATGGCAATTTCACATAAGAGCTTCAAACTCCGAATGAATTTCTCTTCTAGAAGCAGTGCAAATCCAGTTTCCATTTTTTTCATTTAAGACTTTTTTTCAGTTTCTGCTCAATAAAAATGTATTTTCTGTTTTACATTGTGAAAATGCTTGAAAAATAAAACAGTAAAAGTAAATGTATAAATATGTTTTAAAGAATTGATCAGTTATGTGATTATTTAATTATTAATATTAAAAAAATTATTTATGAATAGTATTTTCTGTAGGTAAATGAAGTAATAACATCATAAGAAATTCAAATATGCCAGTCGTCTGCCATTTTATTGTGCATTATTTATTGCACTTTTTCTAGATATACAGCACATTTCTGAATGAAATTCGTCCGAAACATTTAAAATGCAATGACTTGGTTTTATTTACAATATTTCCTTCTAATGCTTCATATTTTGGCTTTATTGCAATTGATCGGAAGGAAAAAAATCAAGTAAAACCTTTAGCGTTTTTCTTCTTTGGTGTTAATTCAGAGAAGAAATTGAAAAAGAGACTCCTGACGGCTATTTTAAATAACAGAGATTTGTTTAATTATATTAAGGTCCCGTAGTAAAAAAGCACTGGGGCTATTTTAGAACAACCATCATAATTTAGAACCACGGTCATGTAACGGCATTTAGATAGCTAGCATATAAAATCTATGAGGATTGAGTGGACTGCTAAGGATTTACAGAATACTCCCGGGAGAAGGCCTTATATGGCGGGATAGGCAAATTTATGGGAAACGAATTAGGGTGAATTTATGGAAAGGCCTTGAGAAAAAAAAACAGGTCACAGTTAGATTTTAAGAGCGAATATTTCATTTGAAAAGATTAGCACCGGCATTGGGAGTTTTCACAATGTTTTTTGTTTAATTTTTTTTCAAACTGAAGGAATGCATATCTCTTTCAACATCAATTATAAAACTGAACAAAAATATTTGAGCATCGTGTAGCTGAAGGAAATTCTCAAAATTCATCAATTACAAGAAACTCGTCGATTGTCTAATTCTGTTTCAGAACAAGCATCTCTTAATATTCTATGAAGACTTCAATAATGTAATTTTCTATGAAGACATCAATAAACGCATCATAAGTATATATGTATAGCAATGGTTCACCATTATTTGAAATAATGAAGAAGAGAGGTGGACCCTTTAAATCTATTTTAAACCAATGTCAGAAGAAGAAGGTGACCTTTAAATGAATCCACCCTTCCCAAACTTCAGCATCGCTTCATTGGGTTTTTTATATTTCAATCTGCCAATCTTTTATATTTAAATAGATACAATACGATACTTTATAAACGATTTTATATGTTATTCCAAACGCCTAGTGAAATATTCTGTCAAATTAATGTGAAAGTGCAACCATATATCATTCACCCAATACATGAAAACTCCTAAAGCAGAGCTCCCTTGCAACTAAGTACCCCTCACCTAAAGAATAAATACCCCAAAGACAGAATTCTTTTTTCAAATAGTTATCTTTCACTCATGGAATAAATACTCCAAAGGCAGAAGTCCTTTGAAACTGGATATCCCTCACGAAATGAATAAATACTCCGAAGACAGAATTCACTTGCTACTAGATATACTTCACCCAAGGAATAAATACTCTTAAGATAGAATTCCCTTGAAGCTAATCATCCCTCAACCAATGAATAAATATACCTAAGACTGAATTCACTTGCAACTAGATTTCACTCACCCAATGAATAAATACTCCAAAAACAGAATTCCCTTGCTATTAAGCACTTCTCACACAATGAATAAATATTCCAAAGACCGTATTCGCTCGACCGATTTCATTTCTCTCTCGAGTTTTCCAACCCGGTATAGAAAAATCTGTTTCTTGAACCTTAACAGAGATAATATAATATGTATTTTCTGGAATCTTTAGTTTTGCGACCACACTAAATTCTTCACTAAGCCAGGATTTCATCCATTCGGCACCCATTCAGCATCCCTCAATAAAACTGTAAATATCTCTTTCTTATTACACGACTAACCGTACAGGGAAACTACATAAGAGATTCGTGAAACTATATAGTTTTTAAATTTATTCATTATTGTAAATTTAATTTGTAACTGTTAAGGTATCGTAATTTTTTAAAAAATTATTCATTTTATTCATGAAATTTATTTATTAATTTTGCTTTTTAATGTTTTCTGTCTTTCTTTAATTAGTTTTATAACTTATTAATATGCTTTTAAAACCTATTATTAATATTTTAAGAAGCATTTCAATGGTCAATGAAGTACCAAGTGACCTTATCAACTAGCTTCTCCAAGTGTGGGGGTGTTGGATATGCTTGGAATCGACCGTTGATGGTATGCATTTCTAAAGTTTTTGCAAATAACGATAATGGCATAATAAACTTTGGCGCTTTTTATGGTACTTTTTGTTTTGCAATTTGTATTATCTAATTTATTATCATATAAAAAGTTGGATGGCACATTTATCACTTTTAACATTTACGTAGTTCAATAATATTTACTACAAGTGGCTACGTCTCTCGAATATTTAATGTTACAATTTGATATAATGCCATGCTGTCGATTTGCAGTGTTCTATACACTTCATAAAATTTGACTGATGATTTTGCAATTTGAAGCAAAGAAATAATATATAAAAAATTAAAAAGTTTCCATTTAAAATCAATTAAATGAAAATGTTCCCTTAAAATCAAGGCATCTTCAATAAAAAAGCAAGTAACATGAAAATCCTTTTTTTAAAAATCAATTCCAGTTTAGGTTAACAAAGAATTTTTTTTTATTTTTGTTACTTTTTATGAAATAATTACAATTAATATAAATATGTATGTAAATACGACAGAATAATAATACTAAGTGGCAAAATAAAAAAAGAATTATCTGACGCTTTTCTATGTATGATGCTGGACTATTGATTTTGTTTGTTACGATTTATCCACTTTCTATTTTTCCCGTTTTTAATTTATGAAGTTGATGATGATTTATTATATCAAAAAATAAAGCGATTGCGTTAGGAATAAATAGATGGCTACTTGTAAACAAGATCAACCATCTGCTACAATTCACGATTTTTCAACTTGAGTATGGTAATTTTCAAATGTGTTTCGAATTTTTATCAAAAATGATATTTTTTAGAGAAATACATTCCTAACCCTTAATGGGCTAACCTGATTCTTGAGTTCATAAAATTATTGCCATTAAAAGAATGGGCTTTGTTTTCGCAGCTTTCCCCAACAACCTTATTTTAGGCTTGGAAACTTTCTCTTAGATTTGCTATTCTGCTTGGAATAAAAATTTATTTACGGACAACCTTAAAATACCTGATATCATAAAATGCCCTTTTGAATCTGGTTTAAAACATTTTATAATTTATATCTTCCTTCCTATTTCTCATATTGCAAGTTCAGAAGAACATTGAATTTCCCCCCCCACCACACAAGGTATGTATGAAAAAGTAATTCTATAAGTAATCAAAAAAGGGCTCTAACACACCACAACACGAGTCTTTTTTTATAGCAATCAGGTAAACACAAATAAACAATGAAATTGATCGCAATAACATGGAAAGGTGCATCTATTTGAAAATAAAAGATGCTCAACATGATACCCCCATTAGTTAATAACAAATAAGGCATGCCACTACGCCGATTAGACTGAATGTAAATGATAATATCGATGTTACCGACAATTTTTCAAATGATTGGGAAGACCCATTGCACTTGATGCTGCTTTCTACAACAAAAAAAATCTATTGAGGCAAATGTGATGATTGCGAGAGTCATATAAACTTAGAGTTTTGACCTATCAGTCGGTTATCATTCAAAACGTATAATAAGAACATTTTAATTTCGAATGAAACGTAGGGTAGGCTGTAATTTTTCATGAAAGGTATGACAGGTAACAGATGTTTTTTCGTCAATAGAGATTCAAGCTGACCATTTAAAAACATAACACAATTTTAAAGTGATTGTACAGGTACTCTGACCGAATGCGGGAGAAAGCTTTTCAAAACGCAGAAGAAGAAAAAAAAGAGAGAGAAAGAGAGAGAGAGAGAGAGAGAGAGAGAGATGAAACCACATTAAACAGCCAAGTGAAGTGAATACACTGACTTGATCATTCATTCACGTGGTTTTGATGTCATCTATATTTGAGTGCTTTCTGTGGTTTTGGAATGGATGCAACCGAAATTTTGGTAATGATGTCACCATGCAGTGAAAAAAAAATTCATTTTTCCACTTGACATTTAGAAACCATCGTGGATCACTTTCTATTTGTCACAGTGCCAAAACAGCAAGTTTAGTCTTTCAATTGCATCGCCGATAATAATTGGTAAAGAATGTGCATTTTGTGTAGAAACGGATCCAAAATTTCGTGGAAAATACATCGAGTCAACGATTCCAGAATCTCCACTATTTTCCCAGCTTCACGGATGCTCCCGTTGAAGTTTCCACTGACAATTCTTCCATTGCACTTTTTACGACATGGACGCGTCAGTGTTCAGAGACAATCTTCTATGCATCGTCTATCTTCGAAACTTCCCATTTCCTTGAAAGTCGAACTGAATTCATATTTCCATTTAGTGAAATAGATCCTTTTTCCACCTCTTTCCGTTTTCTCTATGGGAAACTTGTAATTCAGTAGTTGTAGATTCCTAATGCATTAGTTAATGCAATAGAAATGTAATTGGTGTCGTGTAAACGATCCTGTCCGATCAAATAAGAGGGTAGCGTTTAACTACATTTTTTTTATTTACAACCTTATGTGCATGAAAAACAACTCGTTCTTATATAGGTTAATATGATTGATAATGTTTATATCCCAGTTGACAGTTATACATGAATAAGTCCACAGTTCCTCCATCAATTTAGGAGAAAGAACCTCATAAGAGAATCTAACAGGCTTTTAGCGCATCAGGCTACTACAGGAGTACCTCAAGGAATCCATCCAATGAATATCGGTGGATTCTTTCATGTGATTAAGAAGTCCGAATGAGATTACTTCTCACACACACACACGCGCGCGCGCACGCCCATAGGAAAGCACACGGAAAAAGTACGATTCCGTAGCAGTAACGCTGTTAGGCGCTGTGGAAGAGTCCTAAGAGCCATCACCAGTCTCGGCACAATTCTTGGTACAAACTTGTACTTCCCTTGGGAAGTATAAAGTTTCTTTTCAGAAAAGGCAGATTCAATGTGGCTCGTGGGAGACAAGACATAATAAAGAACAATGACTACAGTGTGCACCATGCAACTTTAGCGAGTTAGGAAACTTGTACATTTATTAAATAACTTTAAATTAAAGAAATAACTAATAACTATATAT
>JAOUZG010043367.1:571775-587183 GCA_026289955.1 Argiope argentata | reverse complement strand
TATATATAAAAATTAGAATAAGTCTTTTATATTCCCTTTTAAAACTGGAAATTTTAATATCACACTCACAAAACCTGATCGATTGATATGTGGGAGAAAGTAATATGGTCTGACCAATTATGTTTCACACTTTTCCCAACAGGAAGATTGCACATTTGGAGGACACCAGCACAATCACATGAACCTGATTGTCTCCTTCCAGCTGTCAAGCATGGAGGTGAATCTACCATGATATGGGCAACCATGTCAGGGTTTCCTACTGACCCTGAAAGAGAGGATCATTGGGGAGAAGTGTAGAGAAATTTGAGCTGACACAGGTCCATCCTATGATGCAAACGTTGTTTCCAGCAAAAGATGTAATTTTACAGGTTGATAATGCCCCTGCCCATTCAAGGAGGCCTGCCCATTCATGGGTTTGATGAACACGAGATTAAGTTAATTCAGCTGCTTACACCTGCACAGTCACTCCACCTCAATATAATTGAGTCGTTATTGTCTATTTCAGAGCATTCAATACGGAATTGATGGCCTCCACTAGCATCTCTCCTGAAACTTTAACAATATATCTAGGAAGAATGGTACAAAATTCCTCTAAACACTAGCATTTGTATGAATAGATTTCTAGGCGAATCCAAGCAGTATTATATGCCAAAGACTGTCCTACATTATAGTAATAAAGAATTCTTTATAAATCTAAGGTGCTTCCATTATTTTGATAACCATCTGTAGTTTTCAAAAAAAATATCCTCTTCTTCAGGCAGATAGAGATGAAAGTTCATGAAAATTTGGAGATCAAATTTTTTTTAATACTATAAAACTTTGCAATATTTTGTTTAGAAGAATGTAAAAGAAAAGACTATTTACATTTTAAGTGAAAGATTTAGTGGGCAATATTTTTTTTATGTTTAAAATATTAAATAAACAAATGAGTTTCGGTCAAAATATTTATTGAATCAAACGTTATCATAAAGGATAGTAAGCTCAATAATAAAAGAGCATCATTATGAAGTTTGTTATTTTGCATCCTTTTATTCATCGCAAAACAAATCAAAATAAGCTTTATTGTTATGTTTCTATTTATTGAAATACGATGCCTCATCGCTTACTGTCAGCAAAGGCTCCCAAAATAAAACTACATGACATTCGCTTGTTTATGGGATAGAGAAATCTGATTTGTTTACAAGTGTAGATAAAGATCGGTTCGAGATTAAATTTTCGATTCCTTGCATTTAGGAACAGTTTTATGCTTTAAATAGGAAAGTGTTTATATTTTTTGAGGTAAGTGTTTATGCTTTAATATAAAGGAAGTGACTTTTTTGGAAGGCTGAGAGCCTGTTCCAATTACACAAATTTCTGCTAACAAATGGCCATAATTGCCTACCCACTTCTTTGTCTTTGAGAAAGAGAAAAGGTGTATTGTTTACTCAATACATTTGAATATTTTTTTATTTGAAATTTTTTTCAGAATTGTATTATTTTTTATTTAATTTCTAAATGGACCTTATTCACGGAATTTTAATTGCCATCTTGTAAATAAATTTTTTAAACTTTTTGACACCAATTCCTCTGCTTTATTAAAAATAAAATAAAATGTAGTCAAATGTTTGCAGTAAAAATTTACAACTAAAAATGTTTAAAAATTATTCGACGGCTTTTAATACATTTATTTGTTAAGATAACATTTTACTAACTTCGATGTCACTCGGTGGGGGGATGCACCTCGCGATTGAGAATGAGAAGCTACCGGTATGTTGGTTGGTTCTCACCATTGTTGAGGGTATACGAAAGGGTCGGGAAGGGTATTACCTCCCATCAATGACAGGACATAATTACTTTGGGAAAGGTTAGACCGTTGCCGGTGATGGCCTTTTTCGACTCAATCATAGTCCCGGCCAGTGTTGCTGTCGTAAATGTCCAGGACTTCAGGTGCTTTCGAGTGCTTTCCGGATGCTCAAAGTAATCAATCTACAATTTACAAACATCTTTTCAAACGTGGATGTTGGCGTCCATTTCTAAGGGCTGTTTCCGCTTGTTGGATCTTTGAGGAACAAAACTTGTTCTAGAATTTTAAATACTCTCCAACTACTCATGTAATATATGACGGACATCAATTCCCGATCAAATTTTAAGATAAAAGATGGGCATCTAAGATTATACTTAATAATTCCAAACTCAAGATATCAACTAAATGTGCAAATGTTCCTATAAATGAATGATTAAATGTATGAATTAAATTCCTTGACTATTGAAAAACTTTAATCTAAATATACACTTTAAAATAAAATTATAACAAGTTATAATATAGGCAAGTTATAATAAAATTATAACAAGTTATAATATATCTTTACTACTAAATGAAAAAAGGATGCACTGTTTGCTCTCATTATGTTGGTTGAACAAATCTGCATTTAATAAGAACGTTTTTTTCCATTGTTTTATCAAGATTTAAATGATAATTATAAGCTTATATCCATAATTTTACTCATATGAATGTCTCGTGAGAAAACTTTTTATCGTATGCAAATAAGAATAGACCCAGAACACAAATTCTTATTTTATTTTCTGGATACATTTTGAATTGCATCTATGTTAGCATATACTGATAATAAAACTTGCACAACACAATTAAGTTGAAATAATTTCTAATATTTGAATTTTGGCTAAATTGTAAATAAAAAAATGGCACATTTTGATTTTAGTTTCTAAAAATGTGAGAAGCCATTCTCACTAGTTATTTTTTTTAACTCTAATTATATATTGTCAAACTTGTTCTTTAAAAAAAAGATATAATTTTCAGTCCAAAAATTAAGGTTTTATAAAGTTTCATTAATAGAACAATAAAGCTTATTTTGAGAGCACTCTCTCTGGGGTTGCTTAGTGGTTTAGTCAGTTATATTAGCTTCCCTTTTTAAAGCAGCAGTAGGGACATTTTGGGACAAACCTCATAATTTTGAGCCGGGGTCAGATGAAGAAAACGCGACCTGAGCTTGTGCCCTATAGAAACTTCCACACCTCATCAGCAGGAGGGTATTTGGCCCTATGGACTTAGCGTGCACCAACACCGCATACATGACGGTCTGAATCAGGTCTGAAGCCCTCCGATTCCAAAGCTGAGAACCTTACCACCAAGCCACTTAATGGAATCTGGTCTTGAATTCCCAATCATGCAGTTTTTAAAGTCAAGACTATCACCAAGGAACCGTTGTTCTCTTCTTTACCAAAACATTGATTGTTCTTTGTAAAAGAGAGTGAAGTGTCCTTTTGCTTTAGAGATGTCTTTTTTAAAAAAATACTTCAATTTTTATATACACTCCTTGCATAAATCGAGATTTCAAACGACATTTATTGCGGTTAGTGTTTGTATTTCAACTGCATGAAAATATGAAGCCACGCTTAAGTTTCAACGAAATAACATAAAGAAAGTTTATATGCTGAAACTATACTTAACTATTCCTCATAATAATTCAAATAGTTAGCTATTTAGAAAGAAAATTTCGCGAAGAATTTTATCTAACACTGTATCAAGGTTGACAGCAATATAAATATCTCCAAGAATAACAATTCCACTAATGACATCATTAATCTTAAGTTTCTATTGCAGCAACAACTACTGGTATTTTTATTGCAGCTATTAATCTGATATTTTTTCCCGTAAAAAAATACCACTTGACCTATATTAAGAGAGCTCAATCTTGTTTTTTTTTCAGGGAAAACCAAGTAATATAAAGAAAAATATTTTTTAAGTCAATTCCTACTTAGGTCAACAAAAAATATTTTTTTATTTTAATTACTTTTTGTAAAATAGTAACAATTAATGCAAATAATTTGTCGAAAAATGATTGATTTTCGCGAGAATCGAACTCGCTTTCTTCACTTTTTCGTGAAAAATACTAAAAACCTTGCATTTTACCGATTCAGCTACTGCCTGTTGATGACAATTTTCGTTATAAATTGCTAAAACTCTATTCAAAGTATTAAAGTGATTAAATTTAATTAATGAATTAATATTTGAAAAAACTGTATTAACATCAAGTGTTAAAAAATGTATTTGAATTTGAGTATGAAAATTTGAGCAAGATATATAAATATATATATGGTGAGTGTGAAGAAATAATAGGAATTGAAAAACGGAGAAGCTTTCTAATTATTAACCTATTTCACATATTTAAGGACATATTTGAATTCGCTTGCATACTTTTGATGCTGTTTACAAAAAATTAGAAGTAGTCTATCAACACCTCTCCTGTTGTTTTGCGTGCATTAATAATCTGAAATATCTTTCTGTTCACCTAAAAATCTAGTTAATATGACGTTCAAATAGGATATATAATTAGAATTAATTTATTCGGAATAAAAAATTTTTTTGACTTTGTACTTTTTAAAAATTTCTAAAGGGTTTTTATTAGTTATGTCTTTTTTTTTCTTAATTCCTTTGAGCTCTTAACTGCAGTATAATGTATTCAATTTTAAAAAAAATATCCTTTTTTTAAAGACCTAGCAAAGATGAAATATTAATTGTAGTCTTGGTTGTAGTCAAAATAGTGTACATGATTTCTTTAAAAATTATAGCAGCTTCTTTTTAAATCGAAATTATTATCTGAAACTGTTAAATATTTTAATTGCAATAATTAAAATTTTATTTATCATAATTTCTCATGCTTTATTTATTATTCCTATATTACTTACAATTGTTTCATATTAAACTTTCACTGCCATTTCTTTTTAAAAATTAAATTTCCTCTTTCTTTGTTATTTTAAATCTCTCTCTGTTCTTAATTTGAATTTTTAGATAAATACAATTTTTTGTTAGCTTCCAATCAACTCTGAATTGCTCAAGTTCCACTACATATTTGCATAAAAATGGTTTAAAACGTCCAAGAAATTTTTTAAAGTAATATTTTGAAATGGGTGATTTTTGATCTGGTAAATTTTGGCGCACTTTCCTTAAGTATTTTTTGTATGCGAAGTCAAGATTCTTGCATTATCTGAAAAAGGAAATGGCATTTTTTAAAATGACTTTGAATTGATTCTGCTTGACACGAAGTATGAAAAAGAATCATCTGGGAAATGTAATCCATGGTTTAGTTTGTTTAGTTTTAAAGTTAATGCCTCACATCACAAATAGATTAGGGAATTATTATTATCAAATTAGAGAACTTGGAGAAGAATTCTTTGTAGAATACTTCTGCTGTTATTTTATTCATAACAAAAGGTTGCTTGAATATTTTTTAATTCCTTTTCTTTCATTACCATAAATTATTATTATTATTATTATCGAAAAAATATATTTAGTTTTATTTAACGTGATCTATTTTTTTAAAAAAATTGGAGCTCCTGATGTGTTTGAATGATGGTAATTTAAGGATTATACAAAAAGAGTAGAAAACCATACAGATAAAACCATTTTATCGCACTTTTATAGTATTGTCTTCGATGTGTCTTTATGAAATCATAATAATCAACTTGCTTTTAATAGTACGCTAAAATTAATTTTTCATTATAATTCTGGAAAATAAAATAAAAAAATTTTAAAACTCTGAAAACAATAAGATAAAAATAAAATGAAAGGAAAAAAAGATGGATATTAATGGTAAAAAAATTCTTAGTTAAAAAAAAAATATGTTGGACATCACTATTCCAACTTCGAGTATTTACATTAATATATCGTACTTTTAAACTCTCAGTTTTTACCAGTAGATGTTTGATGAAAATATATCAATTTCATTTTTTTCGTTCTTTTCTAAAAATTTTCAACGGCCTATGTTACTTTTACTTTTTGTGCACGAATGAAAGTTAGATTAAAAGATTATTGAGATTAATTATTTCAACATCTATTTTTTAAAGATTTTTATTCTCTTTTTTACCTAAATGATTTTGAAAAAGAAATATTGCATTGCAGCGCGCAAATAAAAGCGTATTTTAAACTTTTTAAAATCCTTATTAAATTAAAAAGATATAATCTGCTTAAAATAACTGTATGAACACTCCATGTTTTGGAAATTTTTATTTTTACCTACAGATATTAGATTATGAAAAGCCCTTTTGGCATCTTAATTCATCAATGAAAATATTACATTTGCTTTAAAATTTAATTATCATGGCCTCATATTCATAGTGGTATCTCCAGTTTTATAGGCATAGGAAAGCGAGGCACCATGTCTATGTCCATCTTTGGGTGCGGGTACAGACGAGAACGTTTAAGAAGCCCTTTGTACATGTAATGGTGCTAAAGGCTGATAAAACCAGGAAATGCTTCTTTGGTTTAGGTGATTCCATATGCACTTTGCTGAAGTTTTATTTACACAGAGCACAAGGCCTGGGAATTCAGTGTAATGTTTCAAGAGTTTTTTTTTTAAAAAAATATATTTAAAGGTCGCATAGAAAAAATAGTGTAACAGTCCCTACCCTTCTACTTACTTCGCGTAACTTTCACATTTCACTCCTCCATACATTTGAAAAAAAAAGGGGTTATATTTGCTGTTGTTCCTAATGGCACTTACCATGAATACGCTCGCTTACGCAATCAATGATTTTAAGCCGAGAGAGCGTTTCTTGTTTTTAAGTAGCGTCAACTTGGACCAAGAGTACGACTTTGCTATTCACTCACCACATTCGCTTGAACAGCCCCTTTTCACACGGGGGTGCATATTCACAAGTCTCTCAGATAGAACAGATGAAATCCGTCAACAAAGGACCTCTTTTTTTTCTATAAACAAGTGAGTATTATAACTTTTAGTCAGTGCATCTTACGTAAATGAAATCTGGCATGTAGCTGCATCACTAGATTGGCAAATCTAATTTTGTCCCAAAACCTTCTAAAGGCTAATAGTATTTGTTTAGGCTACTAACGAGTATAAGAATGCAATAACTCAGATATGTTACATGTCAGAGACACATGATACGAATAAAAGTAGGGATGGGTCATTGCAGTAAAATCGTTCTTTTGCTTCTGATTTTGAATTCATTCAGATAAGCAGAAGAGGGTTCGAAGCAAGCTTAGTCGAGGATGTCCAATTCAAAATGCGCCTTATTGCTTTAATATAAGATAAAGTAGAGAAAAATATATTCCTGATGTCTTTCTTCAACAGTATCAAAAGAACGAAAGATTTGAAACGGTTTCAAGTTGGACCTGGAGCCACCCGAGGCCGGCTTTGTTTGCATGAAGGTAGCAAGCAGATCGTGAAAGAACAGGCACTGGATCTGTGCCACTCGTTTCAATTGGTGTGCAGCTCATTCTTCCTTGAGAAGGCTCCCAATCCATCTCCCAAGGTCACGGGCTCCTCAAGGTCTCGCAGCCCGGCCACTGAACCGTTCTTCTTCATTAGCATGGGAGGGACGTGCGATGGGCGGGAGGTGGCTCGACATAGATGGCCCGCATAAATCGCCCCAGCTCGACAGGCCAGATGGCCTTCTTGGGACTCAAAGGGGAGGAAACTCTTCCTCGCGAATGGCTCTCGCTTGTTTCTTTTGCTCAAATTCCTTCTGGATGAAAAAGAGTAATAAAATCCTTGGCCTAACGTTTGTTTTATAACCATATTTTGTTCACTGACTATTTTTGCTGATAAGGAATGACGATGTTGTTGAAGAAGGGCGAAACATCCTTGCGCCCATAAAAATAGTACTAATCTTGATCAAGTCGCAAAGAGCATTCAAGAGAGGTACCGATGAGGCGAGCACAGTTCAAGTACATTTTCAGCCTGTTTATCACATGTTTTAAATTCACTTACTTCTTCGTGTTTATAAGCATAGGATTTTGTTTCCGATTTTTCACTCATCTCCTCGTGTGCAAAGTTTCTAAACAATTGCGCGTTTTAGGTGATATGATTATTTTGTTTCTTTTCACAATTCAACTACCGAAGAATCGATTAATTTAATTAAATTCTGATTCCTTTCGTTTGGTGCTACTATGTTAGGAATTTCAGAAACTAATATCTTTGTTGTTTTTTTAAAAAAATGACAGACTTATCAGTCCTTCATATTAGTATCTTATGAATTTCAGAAACTAATATCTTTGTTGTTTTTTAAAAATGAAGGACTTATCAGTATCAATAAACGCGTGTTTATTAAGTTATATATTCTAATTTATATTTATAATTCTAAGTCTTTAAAGGCAAATGTAGTGACACGAAATGAATAAAATACTTTCGCGTCATTCGTTGGATTTAATTTTTTATCCGTTAATTATCTTTCCGTGTATAAGCTTATAATTCAAATCTCAAATCATTTAATGTTATTATATTTGTATATAATAAAGCTGCTAAATTTTTCTTAGGGAAAATCTACTTCAGTGGCGAGGACGATCGATTCGATGCCTGAAACATAACAAATTCTTCGCCAACAGGCGCCATCATTGGCTTAGCAAATTTAACAAATGACGTTCAAAAATTAATTATTGTTTTCGCTTCTTTTACAGTATTTGCTTTCAACCAATCTGTTAGTTCAGAGCCCGGATATCTGCTATTTCTCCAATCCCTATAACGCTGTGTTTGAATGTTTGTATGGTGATCTTGGAGATTCAGTAAAATTCTCGGCAGGATAGTAATTCTTTCAAAATTAAAAACAGAATAAAAATGTTTACCAAATAGTAAGATGGTTTACCAAAGAAGTAAGATGTGGCCCCGAAGGTGTTACGTCACTCTTACACCACTATATTATCTTAATACATAGCCCTGAATCCTACATACATAGCCCTCGAGAAAAAACAATTGCCTCACCATTTGTGAGTGATGGAAGTTGTTTACACTTTTTGAAATAAAGATTTAGAATAATTTAAGTTTAAGTTTGTAACACCAATTGTCGCCTAGCTAATTGGGGCCACGATGATTCCTAATTTCTGATCAGTAGTTTTCTACGACTGATTAAATTCATCTTATTATAGAATAGATTGAAATTCTGCGTAGACTGATAATTTCGGAAGATCATTTCAATTTTGAAGTCATTTTTACCTACTTCTAATCTTTATCTAAAGTTATATTTCTTTTTTCTTAATAATGCAATGTACAATTCAAAATAAATACGAGAACAATTCGACAAAATGTAGTGAAATATAAGATAAAAAGCTATTATACTTTAAAAAATATCACTCAAGTTTCCAGATAGATATATCAGAAAAGATTTGACTTTTTTATTTGATTAAATATCGTAATTACTGAAGCTCGGACGACAATGGATTTCATACAGGAAGCAAAAATTATCATCTGAAGGAACAAAAGATAAGGGACAACGGAGCTGATTTGATAAATATTATAATTGACTTGAAATTAATATATTGGTAAGTACTTATAAGTAATTGGATGATTTTTGAAGCAGATATATGAATACATAAGACCTGGAGGTCCCCAGAAGTTCTGTTATCATAGTTTTCAAGAAATTCTTGAAAGAATGTCTGATACAATGATAGACGACAAGAGAGAGGGTGGTCGAATTAAGATTATTATTTAAGATGGGAATTTGTGCTTACTGATTTTTTTTCTGTAAGGAGTTTTTTAAATATCCTGAAAAATAATAACTGAAATTTTATCAATACACACCTCTCTCTCTCTCTCTCTCTGTGTGTGTGTGTGTGTGTGTGTGTGTGTGCTCAATGTTTTGATTAAAGACGAAATAGTGATGGTAAAAGAGGAAACAAACTGAGATGACGAATAAAAAGGCTTAATCTATTATTACTTTTTCATCCATAGAAGCAAAAGATTAGATTTAGAGATATTTAAAGGAAATTTTTACGCTACAAATATTATAAATTAGAAAGTATGATTCTACGAAGACTTTTTTAAAATTGATTTTGTTTAAATTTGTGTGTTTCATATTTGCGCAGTTGAAATGTTTGACTTTAATTTTCACAGACTTCTTTAATAGATTTCTGAAAAAATTGTACAATTATTAGTTTTCGGAAATAATAATGTTTTAATAATTTAAAGGTTCATATTTTTCAATTACTGTATTAATTTTTAAAAATTGATTCTTCAGAATGGCGAAAAATTATTTCAAGTAATAATAATTTTTAAATATTATAATATTTGTAAGCGTGAACAATGGAACGTTGTTAAGGTGTGAAAAGCATAAAATAATAGAAACAAAGGAACTGGAAACCTCATTAAGTGGTTTAAAAGTAAGAAACATATTTACGTATCGAAAATAAAGCAAATGTTAAAAAATATATATTTTATAATCACATAAAAGAAGTTCTTGTATATTCAAGGAAATTTCTCATGGAATGTGCATGCGAATAATATTCTAGTTTGTTAAGAGTGTTTCTACGAGAAACTCGCGCGGGTTCGTTTCGACATTCATATATTTCATGAAAAACGATGAAGTGCCTCTCTTTCTCCCTGCTCTCAGAGAGGATCCGCGAAAGACTCATCCTGGTTTTCTAGTTCCTGAGTTTGCACGTGCTCGCGTTGCACCAAGAATCCGGGCCGTTGCGAAAAGGCGAGAGATTGTCGCCCCGCATATCGGCAGGATGGCATTTTTGCTGCATTCTTCAAAATCTTTCACTCGACTTGCGAAACCGTCTGTCGCAAGGTGACGCTCTCGATTCGGAAGGGGGTGGGAATTGAGACAAAACAATTCTCTTTAAACCTTCTGCAAAATGTGGTCAATGAGCGACACTTTATGGGAAGCATCAATTTATTTCAGTCCTTTTTTAGTACTCATATGCAGTGTGATTATTTAATTATTAATACTGGAGGAAGGGATTATTATCATTAATATTTGCATTTGCATTTAAAACAGATTAGAACTAGCAGGAAAAAAAATTTAAATGAAGAATTTGAGGAGAATTTTGTAAATTCAATTCTAAGGTATATTACTTAAATAGGAGTATTGCTCAAAATTTATTTTATTATCACACGTTCTCAGTAACAAACAACGAATTGTCTCCAATAAGTACTTAAAATTAATCTTCTTTAAGCAGAAAACAATTACTACATTTTTAACTCCAAATTTTGCGTTCAATCGATTGGGAATAGTTATCAAAACCAAATAATTTGATAATTATCAAAACCAAATGAACCGAATACATTTTAAAAATCACAAATGTAAAATCTTGGATTCAAATTCTCTTTTAGAAAATGCTTATGTAGAAGCTTAAGCTTCTAATAGAATGAAGAAAAGATTATATTTCTATTAACGAGAATATCTTTCTATTAATGAAAAGAATATCTTTCTGAAGCTTCTGTAATGTTTTAATTAGTCACTTTTCATGACCTTTTGATTAAAATTCAGTTTCATAAATAAGATTGAATCATTTTTTTCAAATCCGCTTTTAGGTGCCACTTTTTATTCTAACACATTGTGAGCCATTATTAAGCATGTAATATTTTTCCAAACAGTCCCCACCTATTTTTTGTAATTCCTTTGTATTTAACATCAAATATGTAGTGTGTAATTCATGATTCAATTAACTATTTTAATTTTAGCACTCTTTTAATTCTCTCATGTATTTTATTATTTTGCATTTGGTAAAAACAATCTTAAAAGATTCCTTACAAACCACAATGCCACGTACCCAAATAAAATAATTTGTAATGTCGCTCAGTACAATTTGATGTCGTTATGGAGATGAAAATGCCCTTCTATTACGTTGTGTTACACGACCCTCAGAAAAATACTATTGACGAATACGTGTGCTTAATAATAGAAATGTTAAACAGAAAAAAAATCAAATTAATTGATTGATATTGTTGATCATACGCATTGTTACTAATCTGTAATGCTGCTTCCCAGTACAGTTAATTCCAAAGTAGGAAAGATAGTTTTACGGATAGCAGTATAGGATTCAGGTCAATGACCCCCAAGCTTGGCGAAAATATTGGCGACTATTTGACAGCGAATTTTACTTAAGTTATAATTGAGTATTCAAAACTCGAATATACTACAAAGTGTCTAATAAACAGAAATAATATCAGATTTTACAAATAGGAAAAAAAACCCAGATAAGTTAAATTAAGGCAAAATAAATTCCAGTGCTTTCGAAATTTCATCCAATCAGTCAGTCTATGCTACAAATCCATAACGCAGCAATGAATAAATCTAACTTAGTTTTATTTTCAGCAATTCTTTTTCGATAAAACTACAGTAACAAAGTAAATTTATTTGGTACCATATCTATAATGATTAAAGGTACTTTAGGGATTAAAAAGACAGATACAAATTAAGAAATCGAGAAATTAATTCTAAAAGTTTCTACAAATTCGTATTACTATGTCGTACTTGTATTAGTTAGAACTTTTTCTTTCTCAAGAATCATCTGTTCTCTGGGGTATTTTAACCACGTATTACTATAAATTAAGTGTCCAAAGTGAGAGAATTATAAATTTTCTATATAAATAAAAATTTATGATTGTTATAATAGATGTCAAAATCTCTTTGAAGAAATTTCAGTAGCTGAAGATATAAGGGTGTAAAACAATCTTTGAGAAAAATTTTAATTCTTTTCTAATTGTTTACAAAACATGTTTTTAAAAACTTCGGGAGCCTGATTCTCTTTTTACGCATGATAACTTTGCTCATTTTCTTTTGTGATTTGGAATTGAATGTTATCATTTCGAATTTCATTATTTCAGTTTTACATTCTTTATGACAATACCTTATTTTAATATTTTCAGATTTAAAATTATTTTGATTTCCCATAAGTGGAAATCATGATTTCACACGTATTAAAGGAGCTAAGAAACGACTAATCAAAATCAGGTTACGTTTATAATAATATACAGTTAATTAGATATAAAATACATAAACAAATTAAATATAAATTCCTGTTTTTAAAACTATGTGAAAAAACACTTATATTTTCAATCGAAAACACTTTTTTATGAAATTTATTATTTGTTTTAGTTTTTTGTTTCGTTTGACCCGAGTTTCTACTACTATTATATATTATGTTCGATCTTTCTTAGCAAACTTGTTTCTCGGAGTTTGTAGAAAAGTACGAAAAATAAATAAATAGGCCATTACATGAATAATAATCTGATACGATGTGCCTAAAGATATTCCCTTCTCATCCCTTCATTATGGAGGCTGCGTTACATAACGCCGAGCGAATGATGGTATTATTCCTGCTCTAATTATGCAAATTAGGCTCCCATAGATCAACACTTATCGAAGCGAAGGCAGCTTCCTCGGGCCGGAGCGTCCTTGCCCGCCCGACGTGCCCTGCATGACCGATGAGGAGAGGCGCGTGCTGGAATGGGAGAAAGTGTCGCCTTATCGAACGCGATCCCTTGGCATGCGGACCCGGTATGTGCTCCGTTTTGTAACGCCTTGTTTTTTGGAAACGCTTCCGATAGCGAGCAGGATGAACTTTCTTTGGCGACATTCTGCAGCTAAATAATAGCCGTTTCCTTGAGAGGAGGCATTCTTGACTCTTCGACCCAAACTACAGAGCATCAATAAAAGTTATTTATTTCGATCAGCTAGAAGATGCATGTCTTCATCTGAATTTCGACTACAGAGGAAAGTTCAGGGAAGTTATATACAATTTTGGAAATGGTTAAAGTAAACTTAAAACACTATTTTTTTTCATCTTTATAAGACAAATTTAAGATTATATTGAAATTTATTCAAATAATAAGATTTGATTATATCATTAAGAGCTATGACTATAACGAAAACGAAGCAGAGGAAGGAAATAAGTGTTTCTTCTTCTTCACTTCTATAAAAGTATCAATTAAGGAATAATTACATAACTAAGGCGTATAATTTTCTTTTTTTTAAAGTAATTATTACTTGAGAAGAATTACTAATAGGAACTACATTAGCCTGATCTCCTGAATGCATGCAAGGGAAATATATCGTTTACAATGCATTCTATATCTCTAAAATCAGAGAATTTAAATGAAAAGAAAATTAACAGTTTCTTCTGCATACAGTAGTGTGATTGGAACTCATTTATTAATACATGACGCACACAAAGATTTTTCACATAGAATGCACACATTTTACCGTGACATAATAAAACAAAGATACGCATCTAAAAAATTTCAAGGAAAAAAAAAAGACTGGTAAGGAATTTTGAAGAAAAAATGAATCTATAGCATTTAGATTTTTTTTACTCCGAAGACAGATTGAAATATTTGATTTATTTGAAAGTAAAATTAATCCCTTCTTTTGATATATTATACAATAGTTTTAATACCCTATTTGTATGCATGCATCAGAACTGGCGGTCTGATCACAATGAAAAGTGACATCAAACAGTATCATTATTGGGCAGTTGAAAATAATTTTTGCCAAAAATAAAATAGTTTATTGCTAAATATTAGCGAAACGGTTGAATGTACCGCGAACGGCAGCAATGACGTTTCCAATCGTAAGGTTTCTATGAACACTGCAGCAAATTAACGGAAATATAGAAAAAAAATCAATAAAGGCAGAAAAATAAAATGCATGCAAAAAATTTAATCGAAAATGAAAGAAAATGAAAGGAAAAAGTACAGCACGAAATAATCAAGGGAAATGATCTGGAAAGATATAATTGCAATAACATAAAAAATGATGACAATGAAAACCTAAATAAAGCCCCACCAAAAAATTATCAACCTCGTAAAGCAGCAAATGGTTATATATCAAAGCTTAGTCTACACAACTATCCTAAAAACAATTTATTTACAGTGTGCGCCTGAAAAAAAACAAAATAACCAACCAATTACTCAAAAACGATATTAGTTTTTTAAAAAAATTTCCTTTATTATGTTTTATTTTAATAGTTTTACTTTATCCGGGTTAAGAAAAAATTAGTCCAAAGATGTAGAATTCGGCAAATATCTTAAAGCGATTTTTAAGCAAAAAATCGCCAAATAAAGTAAAAATCTACCAATTTCTTTGGCAATTTTTTGTTTAAACTCGGCTAACGGAAAAGTACCTTTATTTTAATTCAAAAATATTTCAAACTGAATCCAAATGATTGATTAATTAATAATGTTTAATTTTAAATGTCTGAAACACTAAGAAAATAAACAAAATGGTTTGAAATAATCGATACAAAACATGTTAAGTCTTACTCATTTGGCGGTGGAAAAATGAAGACTTTTGGCGAGTTAATTTTTAATTAATAAAAAATTTATCGCTCAATTAACCGGAATGAATAGTATCCCATGTTCTATTCTAGACTATAATCTATCTCTGAGCTAAATTTCATCCAGCGGTTTAAGCGTGACTAACATCATTCACCCCTCTATTCAAACTTTCGCATTTGTAATAGTAGTATAAATAATAAGAATGCAATAATAAAAATGATAGTAATTTCAGACTGCAAGAAGACGCAGATTGTTCGTCAAAAGGGATTCACTCTTATAGGTATATTTACTTTCTCAAGGATCACCCTCAGACAGGGATTCACGCAACGTATTTTTTCTGTGAGGGATCTAACCATTTGTCCAAGAATAATTCCAGTGTTAACTAGTATTATAT
>JAOUZG010043367.1:560243-571375 GCA_026289955.1 Argiope argentata | reverse complement strand
AAAAGTTAATTCATATATATATATATATATATATGAATTAACTTTTAATAATAATCAGTTTGCCTATCTCAAATAGCAGACACTATGGAATAATTGACTACTAATAATTTCAATTAAATATTTTGTGTAACTTGGCCTCTTAAAAGCTCCTACCTCGATTGTCTTTAAAATTTAAATTCTGATAGTGATAGAATTCATATTGTTTCAAAAACCTTGAAATAATATGTTCATTTAATTATTCATTTTATTATGTATATCTCTAATTTTTAGCAACATCCCATAAAATTTGAATTTTTAATTAAAGTTTGTCGGTTGTGTGCATATCATGTATGTATATATTATAAGGTTTCCGCTACAATTCACGTTTTTATGATAGCTCAAAATAGCACCACTTTTCAACCTGCAATTTTTTACATGAATAACCCCATTAACTTTTAAAAAAGAATGTTCCACGGCAATGTTGAAGCAGGATTCCCAAACAATTTATAAATTCCAGACATTTCTCAGTGATTGCTTTATTTAATTTCGATCATTTTATTTTTCACAACATACATTAGAAGCAACTACCTTAGTTTTCACAACACTTTTGCAACACTAAGACAATCATGACATAATCTTCCTTTGAAAAGTTTCAGTTTTCGAATTTGTTTTTCGTGTCGATTCTTCAGTTTCTTTAGGGTATTTTTTTTGCATGCTGCTGTAAACGATCCATTTTCTACTGCCATGTATCGTTAATCTTAAAAATTTATCTTTTTCATTACGAATATGGGGTAAAATGATATTCAAAGAAATTTGTTTCAGTTAAAACGGAGCTCATATATTGAAGCTTTTTAAAGATTCAAGACTTATTCAAGGCTGAAAATTAACTTGGAGATATTTTAAGCTGAGATATAAAAACCCGAATAGGTTTTGACAATCACTTGATATTAAATAACGAGAGTTCGTCGACCGAAACACTGAGCATCTGTACTTTTCCATTTCCGGGGGCAGTAAAAAATCGTCTATCTATTTGTATAATGTTTAATTAAATCGTCTATCTATCTAACATGATTCATTCTTATACTTATGGTGCAAGGTTGCGTAGAAAAGAAAATCTTAGCGAATTTGTTGTAATTTTGGCGATTTGTCGAAAATAATTAACTGTCGGCAACAGCCTTTGGAAACGGAAAAGTTCCTAGTCAATTTTGTGAAAGTCGAAAGAAATATGGTAAACTAGCTCTGAGCAATCATTTTTATGAATCATCAGCGGAATAAATTACACGAATCTTTTCAGATCATCAACAGCTTGGTTCTCTTCTTTATGCGGAAGTAAAAAAAAGGAAACTCCGGTAGCGTTTTGGCTCTCACCTCTTATTAAAATCAACGTCTCAGAAACAGAATCAATTAAACTTATTCGCAACCTGTATTTGAAGAAAGATTTATGCATCAGAAACTCTTATCAAATGGAATAAGTAGTGGGAAAGACAGAAATGTGTCAAAAAGATGCTTACATTTTCATTTTTGAATCTACACAGTAATTTTCTGGTATAGAGATCTAGATTGCTCAAATTTGTTATCTTGATAAACGCTAGGTAGAAGAAATACAGAATATTCATTTTTTGAAAGATTTAGGCAAAGTTAAGACTGTGGAGATTTATCTCAAATTTGATGTCAAGTTTTTCGTTGAACTTTTTTTTACGTATCTCCAATACGAGGAAACAAAAAGGGAAGAAAAGATCCTTTTCTTTCAGAGAAAAAAAATGCTATGAAATATACTAAAAATATATATACTATGTATAAACGAAGTTAGTAATAGAAACATTCAATAGAGCAATTGAAAATTATCTGTGTCTAATATTTTGTAACAAACCTTAAAAAATGTATTTGTTTTATATTATAAAGATGCAAGTTTGTAATCGATTTTCTCACTCATTTTCTGTTATACTAGAGATTTCATTTATGTGCTTTTGTTCAAAAATTTTAACTTCATAAACACCTCGCCATCTTTTTCGTTAATTTGAGAAAAAAATTGCCTTCAAGAACTCAGAACATTTATAAGAGTCAAATATAAATTAAAGACAATTGAGCAGCAAATAACGGAATAAAACTCTCTCGTTTTAGTACATTAACAAAAATATTCTTTCAAAAATTTATTTAATTTTTATTTAAAATCTCATCATATTTACTTAACCAACTTTATCTAAGAACTTTGTTGAAGGATAAGGTTTCCATAATTTTCATTTTTCATAAGCATATAATCATCCTTCTTTTGACAAAGTCTTCGTGTGAATGCTGCTATTTAAAGAGCGAGTTTTAAGTAACTCAACACTAATGAACTTCTGAAAACACTCCTATCGCCGACTTCTCGTTTATTTGTTGCACCGATGAAATTAATATCGAAGCAATAGGAACCAATGGAATGAACCCCAAGATCAAGGGGTCATACGTATTATATAAGAAAGTGATGAAAAGTCATTAATAATTTGCACGATTTATAGACTGTGCGATTCTTTATGAAGTGTTCCATTACAACTCTATGTCGTCAGCTCTTAATTTACTCTGGGGAATTCCACTGACCTTGCGTGTGAAACCGATACAACTCGAACAAGACTCACTTTGTATTTTTTTTTTCTTCTATGCTTCGTTTAGAGTCATTCATTTGAGATCAAAATTACTTTTTTCATCATCAACATTATCTTCATTTAACTGCTTTTTTTCCCCTTTAACCACACAAATAAAAAAAAAATAGAATTTCTTGCATCTTCACTCCATCTTCGATAAACCGTTTCCGAAGGAGCAATTAAAATTCTGTAGCAGCAGATTTTATTACTTTACGAATAGATTGACAGAAGAGTTGTACCTTTGTATATACTTTACTGTTTTGATTTGAGATATTTTACACTTAATCTAAGTATAAAGTAACTTAATATTTTGTTAATTTTAGAGACTAATTTATTTGAATAAAATAATTTACTCGGTTTCGCTTAAGAAACATTTTAAACTTCCCAAAAAAATTGAAGGCATTGCTTATTTCTTAAATACTTCTTTGTAACGGAATATTTGAAAAGAGAATTTTTAAACAGCAAATCTTTCAAAGATCTTATATAGCACAATCGCTAATATCAATTTAGTACTCTATAGCTTTTATTTTGAGATTATTATTCGTAAACGATAGAAAAGTAAATAGTACAATAACTATTAATGTAATGCAATCATGACTATTAAGTATTCTTGTATTTTTAATAGATTTTAAATTTGATTTTTAAGTGTTTACTCGACACTTGTTTTTTGTTTAATTTATTTTATATGTCTAATAAGGATTAGAACTGTAAATAGCAATTTGTTAAGAACAAGCGTAGCGCTTATCCAAGAAATCTTCCAAAAATATTACTTTATAAAAATAAGTGTTATGCTATTTTAAAATTGTCTTTTTAATAATCAAGGGTATTTTTACAATTTTTTTTCTCTTTTTTAAACAAAAATATACTATTCATTTGTTTATGTTCTAAATTTTTCTTTTAATTTTCTAATTGAAATGAGTTTGGTTTTTGAAAGATATTATTTTAACTATTTTCAACGTTATCTTGACTTGATTTTTGGTTAGATAATTTTTCATAAATTTCATTTTACAGGTCTCACCATTCTCAAAATATTCTTAAGCTTCGTACTTCTTCATTGACATATTATCTCTTTTAACTATTAGACTAAATCTGGGCAGAAACTGATATTTTCGATATCTTTCATCTCCATTCATCTAAGATACATTTAAATTCCAAAAATTTCCGTTTCATTATTTTCGGAAAATTATCTAATCCTTGAAAATATGATAGCATAATAGCGAAATCTCGTTTTCAAAGCATGTATTTGTACAATTTTCAAAATCTTCGAATCATGTTCAAACATAAAGATACAGTGAAATGCATATTTAAAAATCTGTTAAATTGCTTCCTTACAAAGCTGGAGTCATAAAAAGAATATAGTTTTATGGATAGCTCTATCAGATCTGAATGGATTCCTGGTCAATGCCACCGTTCTATCGCTTTTAACGCCATTTTGGTGACAAAATAAAATGATGTAGAATATTCGAAACCATTGACTATATCTCTAAACAGAAGTTTTGCCGTTTTTTAGAGCTTTTACGTTTTTATCACTGGAGCTATAAAAATGAAGGTGCACAGACAAGAGGAGCAGTTGTCGAGTGAATTCTCGCTTCAAAGGATTGATATCCCAACGAATTCTTCTCTGTACCTTTGCAGTTGCTTTATAACGTTTTGTTATTGATAGTTTGTTATTGATTCGTCAAATGTTATTTTATGCAAACTTATGCTTGTTACCTGTGTTTTGTGTTTTTGCGCAGAAAAAAAAGGAGTCGTCATTTGTTTCTGAGTGTGTTGGATTTTTCCCTGAATATAAACCTAATGGATTTTCCCTAAAGAGTATCAAAGATATATTTGTGTTTAAGATTCATATATTAATATTATTAAGGTTTTTTTCCTAATTGATGCATAAATCTATCAACCAAACAATTTTTATCGTGACGTTTGGAAATCTTTTTTATGTGGTGGTGTTTGGTAAAGAGAAAAGTAATATTTCTTTTAGCGGCATTGTATATATAATTGCATTATGATATAATCTATTTAATACGGAGAGGCATATCCGCAAAAAATTGATGTAGAGTTTTTCCCCCAACTTGGGAAGACTATTCATCCCTTAACTGTAAGAATGTGGAAACAGTCAATGTTCAGCAGTTAGGCAACACGTAACTGAGATTTAATGAGGCACAGAACAGAATTCTAGACAGAGATTGTAGACCATGTGTAGACTATGTGATCTTAGACCTAATGTCAAAGCTTTAACTGGATTGTTACTGAACTATTGTTACTGAATTTCTGTTAGTATATAGAGCTTCTTACGTGAAGCTGCAAAAATTATCAAAAGATTAACAGTCTTCCTATAAAAATGCGCAAAAACGTCCATAAAAATACCATAACGTCCAGTTAGCTCACTAGGTGTTTATCCAAGTGTTTTTACTCTTTTTTTTAATTTCCTGTAAACAAAAAAAAAGTAATCTTCGGTAAATCCAAATTCGAGATTTTGACGATTCTCTATCTTTCAGACCTACCTTAGTTCGGAAAACACATTTTTGGAAATTGTCCGTTTGTCTGTTTGTGTCAAAGATATCTCAAAAGTGCTTTGAGCTTGACGGGGAAATTTAGAATATGGTTTTCATACCAAATTTGTAGATTTCTATGAAGTTTTGAATGAAATTTGTTCTGAAGAATTCTATCTTCCCAGCAGTTAGAATAGAATTTAAGGTGATAGCTGCAAAACAAATAAATAATATTCGATGCACAGTTAGTTTGTCTATATACACACCAATATTCAACGAGGTGTTGATCGTCTGTCGGTCTGTACTTTAGGAAACATATGAACATGATAAGTGAAAAAGACAATGAGTTAGATTTATTAAATTTTGTATATGGAATTGTAAATGTAATTGCAGTATTTTTTTTGGCAAATTTTTGTTTCAGTAATAGAAAAAATTATAATAATAATTTTAATAGGAAAAAAATGCCTCTCAAGCAAAGCTTTAATTTTCGGATGCTATTAAGGTCAAGGCATAGTCACTAAATAATTAGCCGCGATAGATTCAGTAAAAAAGACTAAATAAGTACGAAAAAGGTACATATTTCGTAACTGTTTGCAAATTGTTTTCTGATATAATATTTTTTATCAGATAGAATGATTGAAATTTTTGTGAACAACCCCAGCTAATTTTGATAATTCTGGGTTAATACTCACCTCATTAGAGATAATACACCACTCATTATTTAATCATTGTCAATGGTACTTATAAGTAGAAAGCATTACATTTGAACTATAATTGAAACATCCATAGAGTGGAAGCATAATCACCATTTCAATGGGAGTTGTCTTTTATTTCAACTTTAGGTCTAATACTTGATCTAACATTAGTTATTATAGTTAACACTGAATAGAGGATTGATTTTCTTAAAATATAAACTCTCTTTTTTATTTTATTCAATCTATTTAAACGTATATTTCCGTATATTTTTACGAATATTTCTTTTATTATTTATTTTAGCGAAACTAGGCATTAGTACTTTTTTAAAATTCAATTCTATATTTAGGTGTTTTTTAAAAAAAGTGTTGCTAAAATATTCTTGAAAACAGGCTGGTCTTTTCAGATTTTGGAGTGCTCCTTTGATATTCGTTAAAATTAATAGCAAAAATACTAGCGAGGTTTATTCTGAGATACGAATTTAAAAAGTATTACGTCTTCAAGAGCGTCAGAGACTGAAATATACGGACAGATATAAATTTAAAATTTAAAAAAAGGGAAAAGAGGCTTTTAAAGTGAATATCCCATTTCTCGTTACCTCCCTAATTATACCTCATTCAAACTTTCCCATGATTCCTGTCATCATTTCTATTTTGAAAACTCAGTTCAATTAGGGGCGATTTATTTCGGTCTATTCAACTCGGAGTTCATTGAATCGATGAAAAACTGGTAAATGAAGCCCGATTTCAGGAAATTATATCCCCGATTTGTGTCGCACGAGCGTTTCATTTAATGCATTAATTTAAAGTCGAGGCCCACGTGTTTATTCTCTATTGCTTTCTTTTACTTGACGTCTGCTCTTTGCAAAATGTCCGATTCTTTAAAGCTTCTCCTGGGAATTCAAACGTCACACTCATAAAAATTAGAAAAGATTTTTAACTGCGCAACTGAAAAATAAATTATAATGATGTTGGCAGCATATACAGTGGAAATACTACGCACCATATGCCGCGCATAATGAAATAAAAATTCAACTACTTTGGTTGTTTTGTTACTAGAAATTTTATTTTTTGAAATAACATTTTTAATTCATTTAATTTTCCGAATTATTACCCATCCATAGACAGATCAGAATAAAAAAAATTCTAAATAAATTGTGCTTTTGATTGCAAGAAAATGAAATCTCTATTTTCGCTTTTGGTGCACGCTGAATCAATCGGCGCTAAAAATATACCCATTGGTGTGATGTGGAAGATGGAGAGAAGGGTTCCAGCTCAGGTGTCGTTCTCGTTGTCTGAACGCTGTTCAAAATTACATGATCCGTCCCAAAATATTCTTTGTGTTGTTCTAAAACGAGACATTATTATAAATAAACTAAACTAACCCAGCTCCATCAAAACATATTAAATGAGTTTAAAAAACACAGGTTTTCATTTTTCTTCTTTTTTCCCCTTCGGGTATAAATTTGTCATCAAAACATTCGGCTATAAATATTTTGATTTTTAAAAATAAATAAAGAGGAGTCATTAATGTCATTTTAATAAGTAAAGAAAGTTGTAAGAACTTTTGGAGAATGACTTACTCTCCGAGTATATATGAAATTGAAGCTTAAAAATTATATTCGCCTTGAAAGATTATATGTGGCATAAGCGTTGAGGTAAATGTTTTGATATATTATCAAAATATGAACAAAGTTGGTAACAAACATATTCTTTCCCAAACAGATAATTTTTTTCTAATTATTAATGAACTGAGGTGATAACAGCAAAAACTGATACTCTTAGCACCATTTGGTTCAAGAATAGTATTAGATACCTTTTTTAATTCGAGATGTTTTGCCCAGAACTATTGCTTTCCAACGGGTTCTAAAACTTTCCGCTCTTTTGTGCAGAGTTAGGCTGGGTTTGATTCCTCAAAATAAGGGTCAGAGAAAGATAAAAATAGATGTTTACATTTAACAATAAACTCTGATTACTCGCTGGATTATGAGGTATAAAACTTTCACAGAATTAACGGTATTGTCGGAAAAAGTTCATAAAAAATATTTAGAGTACTTTTTTATTAACTATGAGGGACATAAATATAATAATTTTTTTAATGTTAAAATTCTCTTTTTTGATATTGAATTTTTTGGCAATATACTGTAATAATTGGGAGTTTATTCTATTAAAACATTTTTTTTTCATTTAAGGAGTTGTTATAAATGTGGAACATCTTAGAAATATTAGAAATAGTATTTTCAAACAGTACTTTTTTTTAAAAAAAATGTTATTAACAACTTTTTTTACTTAAAAATATGAATTTAAATATTTTATGTGAAATAATTAACAGAATTTGAACTAACACTTGAATTGGTCGTATGAACAAGGGGAAAACATCTAATGGATAAGTTTGAATTAAAATAAAATAATGCTGTCCAAAACGGCACATGAGCGATAAAAAAATTGAATGAAAAAGGTATCTAGTAGGAGGAAAATCAAAATCAAAGAATGACGTAAAGTTCTGAAAGTGTACTATCCTGCCGCCTATCACCCTTTTATGAGAAAAAATCCTCGGGAAGTGGTGGCCTTAGAATATTTAAACAAACATAATTAGAACAAGCACTTGTATTAGTACTATGAACAAACTAATTTACAAGTTTGAATTAAAATAAAATAATACGGTCAGAAACGGTACACACGTGAAAAAAATATCGAACGATAAAGTATCTAATAGGGGAGTAATAAAGATCAAAGAATGACGTAGAATTTCAGAAATGTACTCATCCTTCGGCTTCTCACTCCTTAAAGACATAGAATCGGATGGAAAGTGTTACTGTTAGAATTCTGAAACAAAGAATAATGGGATATTTTTAAAAGTTAATTTTTTAAAGTTATTCTTCTCAGTTTATAAAGAATATTCAATCAAGCTTACAACAGAGATAAAATATTCTTTCAATTTTAAATTAATATAAAAGTGTTTTTCCCCGAATAATAGCGTTTAAGTTACTGCAGACATCGCAGTATGAAGGAGGATACAGATTAATCAAAAGCAGTTTCAAAATTGTTCTGGGGGAGAGGGGTTAATACGAGGTGCTTCAGCGTTACCTTTAAGAATGCTAAATTAGATTATATAATAGATCGTAGCCATTAATACTATGCCTTATTGCTGTTAATTTTATGTGAATGTATATGAGAAAGAAACATCTAATTTTTAATGAAAAAGTACAGGGAAGAATATCCAAATTTTTAATGAGAATATTGAAGGAAAAACATCCAATTTTTTAATGAAAAAATTGAAGGAAGAACTTTTATTTTTTTAATGAGAAATTCAAGAAAACAATATCACACAAATTTAACAAGAGAGTCAGAGGAGAAACATCTTAACTTTAAAAAATGCATAATTAATTGATCATTTAATAAAAATTACAGGGACTCACACTCCTGAAAACTTTTTTGCTTAAGGAATTCCAAGCTCAAATGGGTATTTGTTTACTATTTATTTTCTGAGATAGGCAAAAAGTGTCAAAATCATTTACGTCAGCAGCTTTATTACTGTTGATACAGTCGAGGAAGAAGTGTTAGCTTTCTATTTATATTTAGCTTCTTTGAATTCTTTTGTTGGAAATATGTAAAAAACATATTTTTATTGCACACCAACACCCGATGGCTTACAAGCATTTGACGCAATAAACACAAACAGCTGATATCAAAATACCTATAAATGAACTTCAGATGTTCTAATAGGGGGTAAACTTTTTTTACTCGTGACAGAATTTCCTATGCACAAACATTCCGCCTCCACTGAGCACGAACTTGTTTTTCGTGTCCTCAGGTGTAAGTATAAATGGAAAAACATTTGAGCAGGGTGTGCTCCTTTCGAATTTTTAGCATATTTCCATGGTATGACATTATTTATGCATAACATCCTTATGCAGGGAAAACATCAAGAACGTTCCTTGAAACAATATTTCTTTACCAAAATGGAATGCATTTAAAATTGCCTCAAAACTGCAGCTGTGGTGTAAAAATCAAATAGAATGAATGCTGAAAAGTCATCAATTTCATATGCTGAAATTTTCAATTAATTGAACTGACTCAAATAGTTTCTGAATCATCTTTTTTCATAACAATCCGGTAAACACTAACGACAGACAAACAATTCCTTATAATTTCAAACCAAAACTTGTTATAGATCTAATATTTGAAGGTATAGATATCACGCCGAATTTTATTTAAATAGCTCGTGACCTTTCTGAATTATCATTTTCACACAAATGAGAACAGATATATGGAATTTAATAGACACACTTCTTTCAAAATTTAATAGAAGCTGCATTTTCAAAATGAAAATTTAAATACTATGAAATGCAACGGAAATTTTCCAATTTTGGACGAAAATTAAAGAAAATATTTATAATGTGAAATTTACTGTCAGACTGTAACACAATCAATAATATTAAGCGATGCCAAATTAAAAATTCGTTGAAAAGTATGTAATTATTACAACTTTCATGAAAATCAATGTTATTGCAATAAAATTACAGGAAACTAGTTAGAAATGTGATTCTTTAAAACAATTTTTAATCCGCAGGTATTGAAAATATTTTTTAAAGTTTTATTAAAGTCTTGTTTATTTAAAGAAATACTATGGCTTTTTTGAGATTTTCCTCGAAATTTTGAGCCACTGTCAGAAAACGAGGATGATACCTGAGCTAGAAAGCCCCACTTCTAGCGTCCACACCAGAGGGAGAGCATTTGGCCCCGACGGGTTTAGCGTCCACCAGACCCTCTTACACGACAATTCTTCTGTGTAATCTTGTCTTGCACCTGAAATCTAACTTTACGAAGTTGAAACTATACCCCCACCGTACCGCTGCCCTTATTTAATTAAGAATGGTTTTTACCCAGAAAGAGCAAGCAACTACAAGATTCGAAGTTCAATCGATACTGTTATATAGAATTGATCGATATCGATTAATACTGATAGCCAATTTTATCTCATAATTCTTTCAGATTCATTTGTACCTTACATATTCAGTGACCAATTCTTTTCTTTCGTAATAAAAACAGATACTTGATGGGTACGATTCTCGCCCTTTCGTTGAAAGTAGGTTGTTATTCGATTTTGAAATGCAAACTAGATTCTTGATTTGAAATGTGAATTTAAAGTTTTTTTTATCAATAAGTTCTATAAGCGAATTTTCGTAAAAAGTTGGAATGAAATGAAATTGAGAATGTTTTCTTATGATGCCTACTTCCTTCAGTTATCAGCATTTTGAGCCCATAATAATATTAGGCGCTTGCATGTATTTTGATCAGTAATGTAAGGAAGTCGCCACCTTGTCTCCTGCTGGAAGAGACACATGATC
>JAOUZG010043367.1:532109-555243 GCA_026289955.1 Argiope argentata | reverse complement strand
AATAAAGCCTCTGTATATAATACGCTACCATTTCATTTGACCCGCCCATGGTCAAGTCTTTACAGTAACATCTATTGTAAACATAACAGGTATCTACATAACGACAATGTTTTTGAATTTTACCAATTTACTATTACTTTATTGTTACCATTTTGAAAATTTTCCTTTTAGTATTATTGAGTTATTCAGTGCATAAAGATCCTAATCATGGAACGCACCAAACCGCTTTGACCAGACATTTATTGCTTTTTTTGTTTGATTTGAAGAAATCTTCTGCCGAAGCCCATCAGATATTTTTATAAGCTTACGGCGATTCTTCTCCATCATACTCTGAAGAGCCAAAATAACTGGTATGCAAATAAAGAGATATGGAACCAATCAGGATACGACACTTTTGTCGCCAACGCCTATATAAGACAATAAATGTTTGGTACAGATGTTAGATTGCTTACTGAGGCGAGAATGGCAGATCATAAAGATTTACGTGAGTTTGAATGTACTATAATAGTTGGAGCACGAGAAATTGGATATAGCATCTCCGAAGAACCGATGAAATGGGAATTTTCTCGCACTACCATCTCAAGAGTGTACCGTGAACATTGGGAATCCGGTATCACATCAAATCTCCTACAAGTATGCAGCTGAAAAAATATCGTGCAAGAACGGGGTTAGTAACGACTGGGGAGAATCATTAAATGTGATAGAAGTGCCCTTCCTCAAATTGCGGAAAATTTCAATGCTGAACCATCAACAGGTGTCAGCGTGCGAACCATTCAAAGAAACATCATCGATATGGGCTTTCGGAGCCGAAGGCCTACTCGTGATGACTGCACAACATAAAGCTTTGCGCCTCGTCTGGACCCGACAACACCAACATTGGACTATTAATTATTGGAAACATGTTGCATGTTTTGAAGAGTCTAGTTTCAAATTTTATCGAGTGGATGATCGTATGGAGACAACCTCATGAATCCATGGATCCTGCATGCCAACAGGGGGACAGTTCAAGCTGGTGGAGACTCTGTGGTGGTGTGGGCGTGTGCAGTTGGAGTGATATGAGACCCCGATACGTCTAGATATGAATTTGATAGTTAACTCGTACATAAGACTCATTTCTGATCACCTGCTATCATTCATGTTCATTGTGCATTCTGACGAACTTGGGGAATTCCAGCAGGACAATGCGACTTCATAAACTTCTAGAATTGCTACAGAATGATTCCAGGAACCCTCTTCTGACTTTAAACACTTCCGCTGGCCACCTAAATCCTCATACATGAACATTATTGAGCGTATCTGAGATTTCTTGTGTGGGGCTCAAAACAGATCTTCATCTGCTTGTAATTTTATGGATTTATGGGCAGTCCTGCAGAATTCATGGTGGCAGTTACCTCAAGCACTACTTCAGACTTTAATTGAGTTCATGCCACGTCGTGTTTCGGCACTTATATGTGCTCGCCCTACACAATATTAAGCAGGCACACCAGTTTTTTTGACTCATCAATGTGTCTCAATTTTCGGTTTTGGTTTGAACGTTTAATGAATGACGATTTCTGTGTCAATGACACAGAACAGGCTGGAGAGAAAAAAAACGGATAAAAGGCAATTAATTGCAGGAATTATGGGACAAAAATAGGAAAAAGTTGTAGAAAATATTAATGGTAAATATTTTGATTGAAATATATTGTACCAACATTTCTCAATAAATGCATTTTTTAAGTTAAAAGATGATTAAAATACATGCAAGCACCTAATAGCCTCAATTTTCCATCAAATGAAAACAAGTGAAATCGGATGAAGGATTGGTACTATAGTAATGATTCTTTGAAATTTCTTTTTTTAAAAAAAATACTGGTTTCCATATCTTTATACATGTATATTTATCTTTCACTTTACCCACGTGCTATGAGTAACATGTGATCGGGATAAAAATAACTATTTCTGTTTTTGTGCTTTCGGAGCCATTTTTGAATCGCTGTTATTCTATCGAACTATAGAATAATAACTTTGTTGACGAAGATTTCCTAGAAAATTTCTGAAAAAAAAACTATTTTGGCAATGTCTGAAGAAGGGAGGAATTGCCTTATTGATTTATTTTTGTCGAGGTGTCTTTATCTTCAGCTAAACTGTTGAAAAGATAGTTCAATGTCTGCTTGAAGTTTGTAAAATGTGACATAAACCATCACACCCAAATCAAGTCCCTTTTATGAGAAAAAACATTTATTTAAAAAATACCAAATTATTTTGAGGAGCTAGTGATGAGCAAGAGCTTTGAAAAACGAAGATGAATTATCAGTTCAAAATTATTGTTTAAAATCCATTATAAATAAAATTTCTTTGATCGTTTGGATGAAGGGTTTGTAAGTTACTTTTTATGTACAATTTTTTTTTAATCCAATTTTTTTTTAAATTGTGGATTGCAATTCCATGCTGAATTATTAAACAACTATTAATGTAATAATAATTAACGTTTCGATTATAAATAATTAATATTTTATTACTAAGTGGCCAAATTCAGGGATTATTGGCTCTGGGAATTTCGGATAAACACTATTTTATTGCATCAAGAAACGACAGAAAACAAATAACAAGGCTTCATAAAAATGCGATGCTAAAAATTGATGTTTAAAAATTATATTCTTACTAGCGAAAATTCTTTTATGCAACTGTTGCAGATTCGAATTTATGAGCAGAATTCAGTTCAACTTAAATTCTATGTTAAAAAGTCGAATTTAACTAACCACAAACTACGTGTTAATAGAAAGGGTTTATGGTCTGAATAATCTAATACAAACCCTATTATCGAAGTAGATTTACATTGTAAGCAAAATATTTTCCAATTATTGTAATAGATTCAAATATCTTTATTTGAACAACAATTTTGTCACAAAGTTAGGAAGCGTGGATATTAAACTTAGTAAGAAGGCAGAAATATTATTGAGAAATGGTTGAAAAACCTATGCGAGGAAAGCATCTTTAAGCGGAAAGGGAAAAAAAGAGAAATATTTCTGCCTAATTTTACAGTTCCCCTGAGTTGAACCTTGCATATATCTAACAATAATTTCTTCTTTGATTTACATAATCTTTTTTTCAACATTTATAAATTTTTTATTAAATATTTTTTTAATATTCCATTTTTGAATGGAAATTGGCTAAAAAAATATCTTTGTATGCAGCAACCTCACAAAAGGATATTGAAGAAATTAAGTTAAAATATTTGCAGTGTAATATTGGTTTTTCTAGCTCTTCTATCATGCTGGGTGTTGCGGCTACTTTTCAAAATTAAAAACAAACCTCTTGTTGAAAATATTTAACAGTTAAAAAAATCCATTAAGAAATCCTCTGCTTCTTGAGGAAGAGATCTAAGTGGTTTTCGAAAAAAAAAACCAAAAAACAAAAATAAGCTTTCCACCAAAGACGAAAATGGCTTCCGAAGAATTCGTATGTTATTTAAGCAGATGTTTCTTAAAATGTATTTGCGACGTTTCTGATTCGTGCAATGGTTATGTTTCTATGACAAGTTTGTAGGTGTTTTATGGAAATTTTGTAAGCATTTCTATGAAAAGTTTGTAAACATATTTTAACAAGTTAGAAGAAACTCTAGTACTGAAAAACGTTATGCACGTAATAGAAAAATATCTCACTTGGAACTTCAAATAAAGGATAATTAAATCACTAAATTGGTTAAAACGGAAAAAACTGGTCTATACAACAATAATTTTTTCGCACTTGAAATTAATTTTTTTATTTATATTGCCGTGTTATTAAATTAAATAATTGAAGAACTATGACCACTTTATGAAAAAGATAAAGGACCATTTTTTTTCTCCTTAGTGCAATTTCAATAATTGCTTAATTTTCAATGATATTTTAGTAAGTGATTTTTTTAACAATGTTATTCTGAATCAATTATAATTGGAACATTTTTCTCAAAAAAGATTCGTGTTCATAGTTTTACTTTCATTATCAATTTTCAGATTCTTAGCACCTTTATTGTCCCCTTTCCATGTATGAGCATATAACCAATTTTCGATTTTTCTAAATAAAATTGACTCACTTTCTGCTTAGTGAGAAGTAATTTACAAACATAGCGAAGAGCCAGAAAAACTGGTATAGCAGGTCATATGCAATTATGGAGGTGTTCAAGAAATCAGCGTAACGAGATGCGGTCAACAGTGTGTATATAAGACAACAGGTGTCTGAAAAGGCTATTAAATTGATTCTTGCTGTTATAATGAGAGGTTATGAAGATGTAAGTGATTTTTAACGGTGATTAATCGACGGCGCATAAGAGAGGGGGCACAGCCTTTTCGAAATAGAGATGGAATTTGGATTTTCGAGTTCGACAATTTTTAGGATGTACCACAAATACCAAGTTTATGGTAAAAATTCAAATCTCCGACACCAATGCGGCTTGAAAAAGGCCTTGATAGAACAGGATCATCGACGCCTGAAAAGAATTATGGCATTAGATATACGTTTAACATTTCCTCAAATATAAGCCCTTCAACAAATGTCATTGTACGTACTATAAAACGTAACCTAATTGATATGGGCTTTCGCAGTCACAAACCATTTCGTGTACCATTGGTGACCCAGTGACATAAAGCTCTGCGCCTTACCTGGAATGCCATTGGGCTCTTAATGAGTGGAAAAACGTTGTCTGATCTGAGGAGTCTCGTTTTCAAATGTATCGGGTGCATGGCTGTATACAGGTGTGGAGAAAATTCCATGAATCTATGGATTTCTCATGCCTACACTTAACTGTTTAAGCTGGTGGAGGTTCCGTGAGGGTAAAGGGCGTGGGCAATTAGCATATAATGGGACTATTGATTTGTTTAGACAATAATGACAGTCAGTGGGATTAACATTAACATCCTTTCTGACCATCTACATGCCTTCATGTCCTGTGTGCATTTTGACGGACGTGGACTATTCCAACAGGATATTGCACCACCCCATACCGAGAACGGGGTGTACAGTAGCTACTGAGTGGCTTGAGATGCATTCTTCTGAATGTCTTTCCCTCTTTTTGGCTGCATAATTCTCCTTACATTAACATTATCAACTATTTCTGGACTGTTTTGCAATGTATTGTCCTTAGGAGATCACCACCTTTCACTCCCTTTGTGGACTGCCCTGTAGGAATTATGGGGTGAACTGTCTACAGAAAATCGTCACAAATGATTTAAATCCCTTCCAAGCCGTACTACTTCACATCTGCTTGCTCGGAGGATCTTTGCACGATATCATATAAGTGTAAAAGTATTTTTGGCACTTCAATTTATAACCGAATTCTTAGAGGTTGAAAAATTATCTTCTGAAAACAGTAGGAGTGACCTCCTCAAAACTTTCTCGTATATTCTCTACTAAAGGCGTTATTTTAAGAACGAAGGCGTTATTCAAGGCGTTATTTCAAGAAATTCCATATCAAATTTGATATATTTAAATCATTGTGTTTCTAAGTAAGTCCCTTTAGAAGTTTCAAAAAGTAGAGACCAACAAACGACCAAATCTTTAATGGTTTCGGTTCAAAGCTTGATTGATGTCTTTGCTATAGATATTAATTTTGTTTGTCAGATTTTATCTACCTATCGTTACTTTTTTTAAAGTTATGGTATTAAATTATATTAGAGTAGTCAGACAGGCAGATTTCTTCAAGATTAATTTTGTTCAAAATTCGATAGGAATTTTCTGTAACGACTTTATATCAAATTATGCTAATAGAACAAAATTGTAAAAGTCTCCACAGATTACTTAGAGCCGAGATAGATAACTTTTTTTGAGTTCAATTCAATAGTATATTCTTAAAAACCTGTGAAGTTGCTTTCCAGCTCGTCTGGTGCAATCAGGAGGAAGATCATTTTACGATAAGCTCTGTTGAGTGCTTATCGGTTTCCGAACCTTACTGAATTGAGTAATCTTAGGCAATAAAACAGAAATTTCTGGATATTTCCAGAATTTTAGCAATTCAGCCAATATTGACCAAGATACACTTGTACAGATCTTTCGCTGCCCGTCTCTTGGGAACTATAAAAGGTTGGCAGTCTCGAGTTGCAGTCAGTCGTCGTCAAGCTCCGAGTCAGAGAGAGGATAACGACGAAATGGCGAAAGAGTTTGGTGAGGAACAAGTGTAGGAAACTCTAGTGATTGCTTAATTGAGTTGGGTGCCGAGTTCTTATGGAAGCAGCATCGTGTCGTGCGTGAAGTAGCTAGTCGTGTAGTAGCGATTCGGGATGTGAATACAGCTAAAGCGAGCAGACAGTGAAGATTTGCAGCAGTTTGGTGAGGCCGTAGAGTTAAAATACAGGAATTCCTCCTCTCTTTTGAATTCCGTTTGGCTGCTCTGTGTGCAGTGATTGTTACTGCTACCCATCATTACTTGTGGGCTACTATTTGTTGTAATGCACTTCTGTATTTTGTCCGTGTTAGCTTTGGCAATATATTTGTTGTCTGTGTATTCGTGTTTTTTGTGTCTAATAAACGTCTCTGTTTTTTGTTACTAAAGAAATGTTTATTTCCTCGATCAATAAATCAGTTAAAGAACCTCGACGGAGAAATAATCCACAACAGTATCAAAGAAGTAAATGATAAAAAAACATTTCTTCTGTATATCAGTTTTTGTTATCTTTAAAGAAGAAATTCGATTTGTTCAATATTCGCTTTCTTTTGATAGAAATTAGTATTCGATAGTAAATTAGTATTAGCATAACATAAATAAAATATTTTTTCTAAATGATATTTATTTCTTATTATTAGATATATAAAAAATATGAATTTAACCCATTAACTGCCAGATTTTTAAAAAATATATATTTTTAATATATAGTTACGTATTTACATGTAAACCAATGTAGTACATTAAATTTTACGATAAAGAAAAAAAAATGTTTTTTATGGATTTAAAAATCAATCCCCATTTGGGGATCACGGTACATTGCATGTAAATAACTGTAAATTTTTTTAAGAGTGCCATGGAATAACACATTCTACGTGTAATCCTACATCACACTTCACGCACTGTTTCCGAACATTTTTTTACAAACCGCACATTTTCTTTGTTTTCCGTCCAATGTTCTTTCTAAATAATGTCCTTGAGGATTTTTTCTTACGTCTTCTGGTACGCGCTTCTGTGAACTCACACTGTACGATGGTCGTCCACAATTTTTCGGGTCAGACACGGAATGTAAATTCAAATAGAACCGTGCAACTTCTCGTCTGAAATTTAATAGCGGCATTTTTCCATTTGCAATACAATATATTGTATGAGCATTAAATAGAGCCACATCCACTGCATTAGTGAAAATAGGAATGTACCATTTTTTGCCTCTAATTTTTATCCTATACTTTTGTACATTCCAGTCAAGCTTGTCAACACCTCCCATGTTCTTATTGTAATTTATAATAGCATTGGGCTGTGGAATTAATATTTTTTTTCTCAGCCCTAGACCATCTCGGCACACGTCCCAAAGGTAAAACTTCCAAATGATTTGATAACATTTTAACAATGCTGTTATCTTTCCAAACAAGACCAAATATTCCATTTATTTCATCATATCTTTAATCAAAAGCCCCTCTAAATTCTTTCTTCATTTCCTTATCTGTTTTTATAGGGCACTTATTCATCCTATTACATCTCACCGTCACAGTCGCAGGTATATTTCTCTCTTTTAGATTTTTCAGGAAATCAAAACTTGTGAAAAAATTATCGAAATAAAAGCAGTGTTCCTCTGGTTTGTCTATGGTTGCTATCTTATTCAATATTACTGACACACCTAATCCATAAGTATCTCCTTCTAAATTATCTTCTTCTGAAATTCTACTTGGCTTACCTTCATAGATGTCAGCATTATAGCAATATCCGGTCACACCACAACACATTGCCCATTGCTTGAACCCAAAGCGAATGGGCTTTCCTCTAATAAACTGCTTTAGAAAATGATGACCATAATAACGTACCATTTGTTCATCAATACATATGTTATACGAAAATACTCCGAACTGCATAAATGCTTTATTCAGCTCATCCAAGATTGGTCGTATTTTAAATAATCTGTCTTTGTTTCCATTTATTAGTGGTATATTTGTATTGTCACTGAAATGTAGATTTCTCTTTATTTCAATATAACGATTTTTCGACATACATTTCCTTACAATTCCAATATCTATATCTTCTTCTTCTGACCAATACATCTGCTCTTGAGGCAAAGAGTGATATCCAGTTAACAGTAAATTCCCAAAAAATTTTTGAAGCAGTCTGAAGAGAGCGTAAATTGGTGACGATTATTTTGAGTTGCATAAGATACACTTTGCTGTACGATGTGATTTACTAGATCATCTGTGGAGAACATTTCAAAAATTTCTACTGGCCTTTTATCTTTTACTCTTTCTATCATGGTCATTCTACGTTGCTCGCACTCTTCTTCTCCCTGACTAGAAATGTTGAATGATGCTCTTTCTCTTTTCCACCTTGACATGGTTTTTTCTTTTTTAGGTTTCTTTTTTCTTTGAACAGTAACTTCTTCATCACACCTACCGCCATGAATTTCTAATGAACCTGGAACATCGTTTGGAATTGTATCTTCCAGAATGTTGTCATCTATATCTTCTAAATCAGACACATCATCCGCTCTATCTGGTGGTAATTCAACTATGTCAATAGTACCTCCTGGGTCATCATCTTCTGTCAAATCAAGATCATTGTCCCAATATTCTTCAAGCTCTCTTAGCGTTGAAAATTTTCTTCTACTCATGATTATGAAAATGAAATAAAAAAATATTTAAAAAACACAAATTATAATAATACTGCCATTTATCAAAATCCAACCATGTTGATCTTGCGGATAAAACTCTCTAAATGACACAACTTCTCAGCACAATGTTCATGTCCGTCTGCTCTAAAATTTTAAATATCTTGCCCAATAGACGAAAAGGGCTGGCGACGTCCCACCCCAATTAGAAGCAGGTGCGTTTCATAATCACCTGCTCTCAACACCTGCTATTTCCACCCCCACATCTTGTTTCTATTATTATTATTAGTGGGCAAATTCAACATTTTCGTTAGAAACATTCTTTATAGAACTCTCCCCCTTTCTTTCCCCCCGTATCAAGTCTATATTTGTCAGTGGAAGCATTCCACACTTTTGTGGGTAACAGCCTTTTTGGAAATTCCGGAAACATATTGCGCCAGATAACTGAACAAATGAAAATTTCAATTGTAGCATAAATGAATCATGTTACATTGCAATAACCGTGAGCCCCAAATGGGGATCATTGTATTTTACAGGTGCTGACGGCATGAAGTAAACAATGTGCTCAATTTTTATTTTATATTACTCAGAACTCATGTGCAAACAACCTCTGTCAGAAAAAATAATTCATTTTAATATAAATTAGCAGATATTCACTTAGAAAATAGACATATGTGAAAAAGCGTTGTTTACAGGAAATTTTTCGAAAAAATGTCATATATGTATTTTATTTTGCAAATAAAACTAATAAATTAGCTATCTACATTAAGAGTAGACTATTATGTAGACACATGACTTTAAAAATAAATGAAAACCTAAAATTTAGGATGAACAAGATAAAAATTTTCGTGATCCCCAAATGGGGCCCATGGCAGGGAATGGGTTAATATTCCAAAAGGCATCCTTTTTACCATTTTCGCTTAGCAAAAAATGGAATCTGAAAACTGTAATTTTGTTTCCCCCAATTTATTCATCTTCAAACAGAAATGGCACCTTTATCAAGCCTTTTGGGCAGTTATTCTTGTTTCTGAGATTTTGTACCTATGTGATGGCAGTACGGAAAAATGACAGGAGTTTGAGATTTTTTGATCTCCCAATTGGTTATATTACAGCTATATAGTGTCATTGATGGTTATCTTTCCTCCAAGGAATTGAAAATGGTGAAATGTACTGATAAAATCCTTGAAGTACCAGATAACACTTGTCAATAATAATGTGTTCAACTTTCAGAATAGCCCCAATTACGACAAATATTGAGAGTTCATTGACAAAATTAAAATTCATAAAATCTTACTTTCACCAGGAAAATAATGAAATTTTATATAAATAAAGGACTACTGATTTAGACGGGATTCTGAGTGCTATTGCCCTGTCAGATATATGTTATCAGATATATTATCAGCCTGTTATCAGATATATGTTACATCACTATAATCTCTATTAATAATAAAGACGAATGTATATGTATAGTTTTGCTTTAATGCTTTACAGGCCAGTCAGAATGATGTAAGGCTAAGAAATTTCGCTCATGTATTCTTTGAGGAATGTAATTGTGCAATGTGTACTACAATTTTAATTATTTATAAGATAACTAAATAAACCAATTAATTAATTAAGAATTTAATAAATTAATTAAACATTATAAAATAAAGTAAATAAGCTGCATTTTGATACTATTCAGCGATAATGTGTCAAAATACAAGTATTATTGCACAAAAAATTTTTATACTGTCCAAAAATAAAATAAAAAGATAGAAAGAAAGAAACCTGCGTTTTTGGTGTTCTTACTTTCATAGCCTTGAAGGTTTTCCCTTGATTTTGAAGTGAGAAAAATTCTGCTATTTTCATGTATGGAATATATTTATTTCCTAATATTCAAATCATTTCATTGTTTCATGAAAAATTTAATCTCTTGATTTTCTTCACTGCTGAAAGAAAAAAAAAAGAAGAATGCTTCTTTATATCGGTATAGTTTTTAAGAGGAACTAGTGGCAGCGTTGTCTCACTCTCCTCCCCTATAAAATTTTGCATTTTGGACAAGGCCGCAAAGGCATAAAGCACTATTGAATGTTACAGTGTTCCCTACCGCTTGGTTCATAAATTCAGAACACTTTCTCCATATCTCATATACAGGAAATTAATGACAGTGCAATAATAATATTAATAATAAAAATATTGGAAATTAAACTAGCCTAAATTTTAGTGAATCTCCTCGTTTCAGGTCTTGTCGAATCTGAAAAGTACATTTTTGGAATTTTATTTATCTGCATATCTGTGACAAAGATAACGAGGAACTATTTTAACCGCTAAAAGCATGAAATTTGGTTTTTGCGCTAAATTTGTAGATATATATAAGATTTGTAATACTTTCTGCATAGTTTCTATACGAGAAACTAATAAAAGATTAAAATGCAATATGATATGTATATTTCAATGTGTCATCTCAGAACAAAACTACTTGAACGTTCAAGTACTACGGTCGCGTGCAAGTTAAATTATATTTTGATTCATTTTAATTTTTTTATTGAATGAGTCAATTTAGTATGGCAAACGATCCAAAAAACTTTGTATCACATTTATTTTTTTTTAAAAAAATATCACATCTCTTATTTATTTCATTTCATATCATCACCTTCTCAAAATGACATTTTTCTAGGTTTTATTTGCTGTAGTCATTAAATTGTTTTTTTTAAATCGGCGTTTTTGTAAATGCAATGGCAACACGTTATTAAAAGCTGATTTTTTTTGAGATGCTCGTGCAAATATTAAAATTTTTATTTTTTGCCTGTAGATTTTTTTGACGCTAAAAATGTCATCCGAAAAACATCATGTTCTGACAGGATAATAAAATGAATATCACCGGAATAAGAGATTGCCGTCAATGTCAATCAATTTCTGATAACAAGGATGAAAGTTTGGTTTGTCTGTATTCTAACAATTTACAGATCACACCGTTTGATGTAGAGATAATAAGGTTGGCACAAACACCACTGGATGAAAAAAATAGCTCCTTGCGATCTGTTTTCTTGAAATTTTAACTAACCAAATTTAAGCCCAATTTCATCGTTTTTCCGTTATACCATCTAAAAATATCGCAATAAAAATACTTTTAAACTAATAATAAAATTTCAAAAAACAGTATTGCTTATGAATTAATTAACATATATTTTCTATACTTAACAAATTTTTAATTAATTTTATAATCATATATTTTATTGTTTCACTGCTGAAATTAATAATTCACCTCCGATTCTGTTTTAAATGGTCGATGATAAAAATGTTAAGGTAGATTCATATTCCCGTAATGAGCAAATTTCTGTTTAACGAATATTTTTGACATTTTTTTAATGTGTTGATACTTATACTTTTAAATTCGCTCTAAGCAAATAGGACTTTTAAAAAAAAACAAGTGCTACCTTTTTTAAACACTGTTATTCTTTAATATAGATGGCACAAATACGCATTCGCATTTTTTTTTGTTGAAACACAGAAATTTTTATTACATGGCTCTCTGAGTAACTAAATAAACTAATTATAAACTGTGTAATTATATAAACTGAATACTCTATAAACTTGAATATTCTATACAGCAAATAAAAATCACTGCTGATTTATAACAGTTTCATTAAAAACAATTTTTGTTAGTGAAGTTTTAAATACTTCCGTTTTTCAATTAAAAGCTAACATTTTTAATGAAGGGACTGCAACCTGTACCGTAAATGAAATGGAGCAAGATTTTTAATTATTGAATGTTACACGCCTATCAAGCTTTTAATTTAATTACTTTTAAATTATTTTAATTTTTATTTAAAAATACTTTGTTGAAGAAATTAAAGATTGAGCAACCGAAAGTTCAGGGCAGTGAGCTCGTCGCTGAAGGCAGCTAGTATGCTGTTAAACAATAAGGGGCTTCGTTAAATAAAAGTCATTTAAAAACTTGCAATTCTTATAAGTATTGTAATGATCAATAATAACGTAATTAGTTTTTAGCTGATATTTTATGAATAATTTAAAGCCTTGCAATACACTAATTTGATTCATCTTTCACAACACAAGATATTACTCTCAGATAAATTTCTTCATTTTCTTTCAAAAGAGTTATATAGCACGGAATTAACAACAGATTGTCACCAAAATGGAAGAAAAGATTATATTTCGATTGCCTTCTGTCGCCATCTATTAGTTAGGGGAGGAAACAATTTCTATTATTTGAATTCCTCTCTTCTATTCAGTTAATGCGTTAGTGTTAACAATAATTAAATAAAAAAAGTATGAAATCAAAATAAAAGAATCAACACTGTTTGTTAGAAAAAAAATGTAATCTCCAGTTCAAAACTTATTTCCATTTTCATTACAAAAAAATAATAGCATTTGGAAATTCAAAAAAAAAAAGTTTTTATGCAACTGAATGAAGGATATTTTGTTAGATTAGTCAATAAAATAAAGAATTCAATTAAATTTGTGACCAAGGAAATTTCTTCAAATTTTTAAACGAAAATAAGATTTTGTCCCCATTTTTGTAATGCGTGTAGTTGCTTTCTTATTTTGTGCACTTTGTATAAAAACTTAAGTCTTTCTTGTTGGTTAATAAATCTTTCTACGTATATCCAGACAGAGAATCCTAGAGAATCCAATTTTAGGTTTATTCTTTTGCGGAAAAAAATGAAAATGATATATTTCAAAGAAAGCTGTTGGCTGTTGAAAAAATCCTCTTATTTTTGTTCACCTTTGCCTACTTAAATGAAACATTACGGATATCAACATAAAAAATAGAAATGCAATCTATTCGTGTCTCTTTAATACTTTTATTTTAGATTTTCTGCCTTATCATGCTCAATTTCTGTCAATAAACATATTCTAAAATTAAGGCTATGTTTCTTTCCAGTTGGTGGCTATTATATTTTTATTTGATTTATAATTGTTTTACTTTTTCAGTAAGAGTTTCGAATTTTTTTTATTCGGTGGAAAATGTTTTGTTCCTCTTAATACATTAATGAAAAGATTCACCAAAATTTGCTTAGTTAATATGCAGTTTTTTCTTACTTCCACATTTTTTTCATGCTGTGTCCTGTTGACAGATAAAGAGATGAGACACCCCCCCCCCCATTCGGTGGAGTGTCAAAGCGTATGTGAATAAACGTAATAACTGACAAAGAATAATCACATTTTTTGAAAATGCCCGTCAAAGCAGACTTAAATAAAGGATACGAGTTCAATGAAATATATTCTTACTTAGAATAAAACAGATAAAGCAAATAATAAAAGTAGATTTCATAAATATGTTACTATCTTTTTTTATTTCATATCATAGTAAAGGTAATAGAATTCTTTATTTAAAATTGTATTCACTCTCAGAAGTCAGAATTTTTATTTCAGGGAGGTATAAATTATGAAAATTCGTCAAAATCGTGTATTTTGACAATTTCAGTTCAATTAAAATATAAATTATTGAATCAAGACAAAAAAAATCAATAATTAAGTAGTGCAATTTAACTGCGCGATTTAAAACACTCGCTACTGTCGCCATCTATGAATTACAATCATAATTATTAACTTCAATGTGTAAAGGAGTCACGTAAGGTTATATAGACGTTTTTTAATCCTCTTCATTTCAATCAATTCGGCAATTTGCGACTCTTTTTAAAAAGTCTAAGTGCATGTAAGATAATTATTTAAAAAAGTGTTTATTCTATTAATGTGAAACTATTATTACGTGAGATAAAAGTTAACGATAATGGAGAATAAAGCTATTGATTAATGTGACCAATGAGAGCAGGCTTTACAGCATTATCTGTAAGAAATGAGTTATTATGTTTCCCTTCAATGAGTCAGTGGGGAGCTGTAACATTCTGTTCTACTTTTCCAGAAGAACTCTTTCCAGAACTTGGAGAGTTTGTGGGGGTGGTAGGCGACCAGAAATTTTTCTCCCTTGAATGACCCAAACATTCTCGATTGGGTTTATGTCCAGATAACACTCTGGAAAATCCATTGATATAATTATTTCCTCCAAAAGGAAATCATTCACTAAGTTTGTAGGATGTGGTCTTCAATTGAAGTCCATTAACATGAAGTTATCTCTAACTGCTGCAGCATAAGCGCCTACAGTAGGACCCCGCATCTCATTCCTGTATCGGCAACCCATCAGATGGAAACTAGTGCACCAACATAGACGATCAATAGAGATGCCAGCATAGACCATCACTGCCTCACCATCAAATCATAGACTTTCGTGCATGAACGCAGGATTGTTTTTAGTGCTACGTCCCCCCCCCCAGATGAAGATACGTCTGTTATCAAGTTGAGGAGAAAAACGGAACACACAAGTAAAAAGAACATTGTGCTATTCATTTCTACTCCAGTTCACATGCTCTGCTGCCCATTTCCTACGGGCGCGTTGGTGTCTTGTAATATTTTTAATTCATCTCTTGAAACTTTATAAATCATTTCTTTGCAGGAATTTTACTTCATACAAATATTTATAGAGATAATTGTGCCTCAAATGAAAGTATTTTAAAATGGATAAAGGCAAAGCTCTTATTTGATTAATATTTTCACGAGCTTTATGATATTCTTGCTCTATGGTTCAATTTTTCAGGCCACGAGCGATATTTGGCTTTTAATTAGAAAACAATTGAATACCTTCAATAATATTAAATATATTTCTGCAATCTCATTGGTGCATCATTTAGTAAATATTTTTAATGCATTTTTCTATATATATACCAAGGAATTTCAACAATTTTTAGGAATAAAATGCTATTTGAATGAGAAGGTAAGTTCTTTTTCAATGTAATTCCTTCTAATCTTGAAATAGAAAATAAATTGTATTAGAGTTTCCTGTGTAAAGTTATACATTCATTTCATTTTGGTATTATATCTTAAAGGCAAACATCTGAAAAATGCTTTTAACGAATAGCTAGAAATGTTTTCTACCACTAAAAAATTTTTCGACGTGAAATTTGGAGCAGAAAATTGCCTAACTATTAACGCATTTTACTTATTACAAAATTTAAGGAAGGAATTATAATGAAATTGTAAACATATCATCAGCATGCAACATGATATCAGATTTCTGGCCATCTCATTAAAATTACATAAAAAATTAAAAAAAATCGCCAAATGACATTTTGGTATCTTTAAATGAAGTACTACATTTGGAGCGCTATTACAAACTAAGAATTCAGTTTTATCGACGGTATTTTGCTTTTTAATCTAAAGATGGGGTGATTAGTAGTTTAACCCCCTTCTTCGCCAAGTTGGCGATAATTCGCCAAAGATGGCAACTTTATGGTTTTCCTTTTCTTATGTTCTTATGGTTTCTTATTGTTATGGTTTTCGTGGTTGACGATTTTTGAAAAGCGCGCCAAGCAGGGGGTTAAACTACGATCGCACCTAAAGATGCTGGCAATGATTTTGAAACGACGATTAATTATCTGTCAGGCTCTCCTTTTCTTTTTTACACCCTTCATGGGAAATCTAAGTTATTATGGATGTCAATGTTTCAGACTAAATTTAATATTCAGTCGCCATAGTTTAATTATTGATAAAAGTGTAGTTTAGTACGTTCCTTGCGGTGCTAAGGATGCCAAGCCGCCAATAAAAATGGCTGACAAAATAAACATTTCTACGAAACAGTTACGGTTATCACTTACTGCATTACAATTATGATATTTACTGATAAGTATTATAATTTTTATTTTTATCTGATATTTATTTGATCTGAATATGAGGCCATTATTTTAATTTTCTTAATCTTTCGGTTCACTATCTCTGTTTATTTTAATAATTTTGAAACAAAGAAGTATTTCAATTTGGCTGCTCTAATCTATTGTGTAAAGAGCAAAATACAGACCATGCGATGATTTTCGGTATATAATAAAAGCATTGGGCAGCATTTTTTAAATTAAAAAAAAATCCTTCGGATTCCTAGCAGCGGGAACAAGAACCTAGTAGCTTCACAAGTGGACTAAACACAAGGACTGCGTAAATAACGGGAACAATACATAAACAAATGTTCTTTCTTAATTTCATCAACTCGCAAAAGAAGACATATATTTCACTCACCCTTCATACATTCTGCAGATTCAAAATTCTATCTGCTTCTCTATTCGCCAGACTTCTATTCTTGCACAATTACCGATATAACAAATTATCAAGGGAACCCTTTAGAACACAAAAAGAATTAAGAGAACTGAAAGGAATTCCATTGCAGAAGATTTTTAAATTAAGAATTTAGAGGATTTTTTATAGCTTATACCGAAAGTTAAAAATTGCCAAAGAATAAACATTTTCTGATTGTATTCACATTAAAAATAACATTGCACTGTCTAATTAACAACAAAAAACTTTTAATTATAATAGAGAATTAAATTAAAATATTTAACAGATACTTTTTTATTATTTTTATTTTAAATAGTATTTTAAATAGTAAATTTTATGTAGTTAATGTGCAACTGAATCATTGCAAAAGGTAATAAAAAAACAGCATTAGGGTTTCTAGAAGATTATTTCAGGGGCTTGCCATAATGGTAACAAAATTCAGGGGCATACTAAATTGCACTTCAACCGAATAATTTTGGGAAGATTTCCCGAAAATTGTTTTGCACAAAATACCGTCGATAAAACTGAATTTTTTATTGCATATCTAAAAGCATACTTGCTAAGGAATACTAAGATGGTGGATGTTTGCCCTTTTGTTTCGGTCACATATTGGTAATCGCTATTATTTTTGCCGTATTTGCTGAGAAGAGATACGTTAATGTTAGTCCTATTCAAAAAACCAAATACTAATCGTAATATTTTAATTAAAAGTAACTCTTACCGATATACTTTTTCTTAATTATAACAAAAAAAGCACATATCATTAAAAAGCTTTTTAGTTAAAATTAAAGTAACCCTAAGTTATTTTTAATTTCGGATATAGCTTGGATGACCTTAATATGTCAGTTCAGCATCCAACTGAACTTTTATCTGAATTTGGCTGACATTTTATGTTTTAATTTAAGCTTCGGTGCTCTTCTTTGAAATTTCTGATTGTGTGCATCAGCTGTACTAACGTATACCCAAATAACCTGCGTGATTTTTTCATCTTTGACGAAGGTGTTGTTAAGACAAAATGCAATAATATACGCTGTTTTTGGCTACTTCCACTGTAATTTAAAATGCCGAATCTTAATCGGATTTTAGACTAATATGAAAAGAATTAAGGAATTTTATGTGCTATATATAATCCTGTACACATAGTTCGCTATGCCCAGACACTATCCACAGCGCAACAGCAATAAATGTCATTTCAATGTGATTGGCCTGGCAGAAGGACAGCTTGGAAAGAAAAAAAATAGGTAAAGATTTGAAAGCAAATGGCGTCAACTGTAATAAAGCTGATTCAGTTAAAATTATTTCAAAACTATTATTTACGAACCAATGATTTCAACATTCATCAGTTTATTCGCTCCTTTTTTTGCTTGCTTTTTGAAGCTTTTATTTAAAAAAAACAGATTATACTGAAATAAAAAAAGCACCGAAGCTGATGTATTCCATGTTCCTCGTAACAATAGTTTTATAGGTCACAAAAACTTCAGTTAACTACTAAAAATAACTTAGATGAGAAATTGATTACTTGTTTTGTGTTAAAATTCAACACAAATCACTTGAAATCCATTCATGATTGAAATATATTATCACATTAAAATTTGGGTTAATCTCAAAAATTAACTGCAATCTATTTTTTTCCAGCGATAACTCGCCAAGTATTGCATTAGATTAAAATAGATTAGCACTTGAAGAGTCGTGAAACCGAAAACTACGTAGCATCGTATTCAGTGCATCAGTTAAAGTTTCTTTCTGAAATTTAGTAATTATTTGTCTGTAAAATTAGCTGTTTAAAAATAGACACATTTACTTGATCTGCAATTTCTCTTAATGAGCTATGTTTGACAAATTTGGTGATGAGGACATCTAAAAGTAAGCCTATTATTTTACATTCATTCATCTTTCTCTCGTTCCTGAAGTCTACAAAGCATCATAATGCCGGTTTTTCACTCGACCAGTTGTAAGAAGGCCTTCGCATGCGCAAAAAGAGATTGATTTATGTTTGCCACAATTTCATGAGATAAATTCAAGCACTTCATGCATGGTTATAAATTTCTATTTTGACATTTCTGAATATTTTTATTTCACTGCATTTCGTATTAAAAGGTTGACTATTTACACACAGGGAAAAACTAAAAATAATAATAAAAAGTTCAAAATACTCAAATCTGGAAAACTATAGAAAAAAATGGTAAATAAAATTTAAAAGAAAAAAACTCATTCTCTCATTAGAAGGAACAACGACAAAAAATGGGTACTTACGTATTAACCCGCCGATCATTTTCCTTGGTAGATTACCTACGCGCCAAAATTGGTTTGCCACATATTCAAAATCACTAAAGAATTTTGGCCACCAAATTGAAATTTGGCGTAGTTGGTGGATCGACGGTCTAATACGTAAGTACCAAAAAATGTTGGAATTAATCTATGATAGATTTTAAATTTTTCACGCTAAAAAAAACCCCACAACAAATTTTATAATTTTGCAAAGTAAAAGCGCAGTAAGAAAAAAATACAATACATCAGCATGCTGTTTTCCCATGGGGACAATTATTTGCTATTGACTGAACACATTTCTAAGCCTTTCTACGCATTCTCTGAATTTTTTCAGTCTTATTACTGGCCAAGAGTAAACCGGAGTAATGCCAAAAAGATGCCAAATTTCGATGTTTTTTACTTCATTTTATTACTGTTATATTTTTTCATATGCCCATGATCAAACAACTTCCTTATCTAAATATTAATGTGCATAGATTTATAGTTGCTCATAATAATCGAAAATTCTTCTCACACATTTTTTTTTGTAAATAATATTTTAAAATTATTTTATATACTACAATATTAAGTAACTTTCTATTATAAAATATCAATAACTAATTAATATTTTAATCGAAATTATGAGTTATTGTTATTTTAGTAGAAGTAGACATATATTTTAGCAGCAGAAGGGTCATAATAATTCTGAAGACCTTTAAAATTGTTAAATAAAACCCTTTGAATCTTTCAGATTATTAAAGTGTATATTTAATAAAAAAGTGATGGATTTGAGCTCTCTACCTCATATAGGATTGTTGAGTGAGTATCAAAAGGTAAAGAAAAATGTTATTTTATATGAAATAGTTTGACTTTCACATATATGTTGTATGCATAAAATGTAGTAATCATAAAAAAATTCGAATTAAATATTTTGACGAATCTTCACATTTTAGGCCTGCCTGAGCTCGTAAAGGATATTTTCTGATAATATTTGCCTATCTGTGATAAAGATAACTCAAAAACGCTTTGAACAAGACAGCTGAAATTTTTTATACGGTTTTTACACCAAATTTGTAGATTTTTATCAAATTTTCAGTAAAATCTGTTTAAAAGATACTTGTCTATATGGCTGTTCAAATATAAGTTTACAAGGCATTTAGTAAACTAATAGGATTTAATAAATGAATATCACTATATAGATTTAACATCAATAGGAATCAAATTTTTAGCCAAATACAACAAAAATGCTTGTCTTCTATCTGTTAATATTTCTAGAAACTTGTGAATGTGATAACTAAGAAATTCAATGACTTAAATATAGTAGACGGGGTATTTCGTGATTACAAATTAGTTTTGTGTCATTTTTGTTCCAGTAGGTTGATAAAACGTTTTTAAAACACAAATTCAATTTTCAGATAATATTAACGCATGCTAGGAAATATTTTTCAAATAACTCAACAAGGATGACAAGGTAAATTCAACAAAAAGGTAAAATTTTCACCAAAAAAAATTTCATAACTAATCTAAGCCAATGTTATGTAATGTATTCTCTGATGAGGCAAGTTTCCCACTAGATATACAAAAAATGTTTGGCGAGATCACACCGGATGGTTTGATTATTAATACAAAAAAAAAAGATCATTTGAAATCACTTCGATAATTTTTTCAGATACGATCTTCTAGCAATGTAGGCTTTCACTTCGCGATTAACTGCAACATCATTGAAATGAAGATGCAAGGTGTAGTTGGCAAAAGGACAGAATGCTAATATCTGATTTTTGTACAGTAATATTTACTCATCTTAGAGCAACTGATTCTCTTTCGAAATATGTGAAATAAATATCTTCTTGAAGCAATACATCCTCGACGTATTATTTTACTTATTGACTCTTTTATGCTTGACTTTTTTATATAAATATAAAATATGAATTTGGTGCTGGCTTATCGTGAATCCCGATGACTTGGAATTTAAATTTGGCTTATAGTGATGTATGGGTAAATTTCTAATAAATCTGTTGAGAAAATATTTTGCTTAAACATAAAAATCTTATATATATACCAGCATTCCCGTACCCGGCATTGCTCGGGTAATGGAATTAGCAGGAGCTAACAGTGCTTGGTATACCTAGTTACGAAAATCCCCTATAATAATTACTTATTACCTATAATTGTTTCTAATTTTGGGAGGGTCCTGAGGTCGTTGGACTCCTTATATATATGCCCTTGTCCTTAACTGTCCATAATGATCCTTTTAAAGAAGGGATGCACAACATTTTCAGGATGAGAGGCCAAATTATAAAAAAGGATCATGTCAAGGGACAAAGCAGCATGTGAATGTTAAAACATGTTAAAAATATGAAAACGCAGGATTTTTTGTAACAATATGCATGAATTATAATTATTACTTTACTTATTTTATTCAGGCACACATTATGAAATAAATAAATGAATGAATGAAATACAAACATTATAGATATGACTGAAATAATTTACCACCAGAAAAAATGGATTTCTGCTAAAATGGTGGCAAACTTGAAATAGAATAACAAAGGAAAACTTTTTGGTGATTATACAGAGAACACAATTTAAATTTTGAGAAAAAATTAATAATAAAAATTAGCAAATATTAATGAGATGACTGGGACTGAATATTTGAAATTATTGATTTTATATTGGCCTTAAGATTGGTTGTGGCAATATGTAGAACAAAATAGGAAATAGAATCGCAGAAGGGTTCTCTCATCTACAGTTCTATTTCTTACTTTTGATTTGTTTAAATTCATTAGTGAGAAAGTTTGCTCACAAATGTAAGTGCTGCCAAAGAAAGCTTTTCATGCTGCTGCATTTTGTTTTAAGCACAAAAATTCCTCAGGTAAGTCTTTATAAAATTCTAATATCGGTTTTTCTTTAAACTGATTTTTATAAAATCAGAATTCTGTAAATAAATTAAGGTTCACTGCATTCTCTCATCCACTAGATTTACCTCAACAGAAAGAGGGGGGAAATTAATCAATTTTTGTTAGGCACTTTTCAAAACCTGAAAACTAATCATCAAATGCATTACATAAGATTTGAATTATGATCTTCAATTCTGCATTTTCATGTGCAGAAATTTTTCATGTCCGTGTACTTCTACACGAAAACTCGTTCTCGCAGGTAGCCATGAATGGAACAAACTGAAAAGCCGCTTAATAAAAAGTAAATAAACCTAATGAACAAATGTAAATTATTTATTCTGGTGTTGAACCGTTTTCATATCCGATTTTTTCTCCTGTTTATTTGAAAATGTCTAATTTCATTTTAAATTAGTCTTATTCTATTGACAACATTTGCAGGCCACCTTCAAAGGCTACCTGTGCCAATTTTGGCCCTCGGGCCATAGGCTGTGCATTCCTGTTTTAAAGTATTGATTTTCTTTGCAAACGCAGACCATCCACACTTTATTGTTATACCTATGTTTAAGTAAGAACTTCTTCTTATACAACCTTTTAAGGTTTTTTTTTCTGATGCTAAAATTATGAAGCTGCTTGGTGAACTGACTCTGGAGCAAGCTACATTAAATTGGCCGTGTGAAAAACAGTCTCCTCTTAAATCGATCCCTGCTACTTTTAATGTCTGTCCTTGTGACTTATTAACGGTTATTGAAAAGCAGACTTTTACAGGAAACTGCACTCTTCTAAATTCAAAAGGATAGTCCGACGAAATTAGAGGAATGCGGGGTACTAAAACCAACTCGCCTCGAGCACATCCAGTAATTATAGTAGCTTCGATTACATGCTTATTAAGTCTAGTCACTTGTAGTCTAGTGCCATTGCATAACTCTGGTGGACAAAGGTTTCGTAGTAGCATTACTGGTGTCCCAACTTTCAGGGGAAGTATATGAGGTGGAAAACCTGGAATGAATTCATAAGACGATAATTTTTGCTGGATTGTTTTCGAAATTGATCAGGGTATGCCAAAACAATGCCAAATTATATATAAAAAAGTTTAGTCTCATTTTTATTTATCAATGGATTAGATTTGTAATGTTAAAGTGG
>JAOUZG010043367.1:453239-531709 GCA_026289955.1 Argiope argentata | reverse complement strand
ATATATGTTGTGTGTATTGATATTTTAAAATTTAATATAATTCTAACTAATTTCTTAATTTTTAGCTTTATTTAGCCCCTATTAAAATCCTTCTAAAATATTCTTGTATTTCCTGATCCTATTCCCCTTTTCCTATTTAATTAAATCAAATGAAGGTTTATAAAAATACTGAGTCGTCTTTCCATATTTCGAGGGATGACTAATGTAAATTGATTCTTCTTAAGTTTCCCCGCTTTTCTCTTGTCAAGGTGAACACTTGTAAGAGTTCCTGAAAAAATTCAACGCTTATCAGATTTATGAGAATCTCGCGGTATATAAGACCAGGAAAAAATTATTTGACTGATTATAATTAGCCGATAGGATAGTCTTCTGTGACAAATTTAATACAATTTAACCACACATTAACTTTGTTGTTTGAGGCAGAAGGTAGAGTCGTAGTAGAAATCAGGGGACTACAAGTTGACATTTTAAGTTTTATTCCATCTATAGAGGTAATCATTATGTACAAGCAGTGTGGTACTAAAGCAGAAGTAGGTAAAAAAGGCTTAATAAAAACAAAAAAAGAATGAAATAATATATATATAAAATGTGTGTGTATGTTTGCGTAGAATTTATTGAGATAGGCTACAGCGCTCTTAGTGGGAAAATAAAGAATTCAAAAAATAACTAACTGTCTGTCTGTTAAATAATATATGACATACTATAATAAAAACATAAAAAAATTAATGAAGTTCTTTATAAAATCGTAGGAGTTACTTACGATTAAATTTATGAGTCTTCCAGGATTTGAAAATGGATTCATAGGGCAATTTAAAATTGTCTTCTCCGATTTACAGTTTTTACCAGCTAAGCAACAGCGAAATGAAATTTAAGTGAGGAAGAATATAAGCAGACATAAAACAAAAGATAAATTATAATTAAAAAAACCATAACGCAATGGGGTGGGAGGAAGGAATAATGGCGAATACATTTTTCAAATTTTTTATACCCTTCTTGTTTATAATGCTGCATTTTGGGCCCAGCTGCGATGAGATGACAGTACTCTTCTAATTCCGAGAAGCATTTCTATGAGACGGATTCATGTTTAAAGTTGTTACATTGTCTTTTATTCCATTATCATTACTAGATGTTTCTTGATGAAGATGTCCAATTCTCGAGCCTGACTTCTCTCCTTGAAATTTATTCCACATAATTTTCATCAACATTTAGAATTTTTTTGAATCTGGATACTTATTATTTTAATTTGCTTAATTTGAATCCATGTTTTTATATATTTCATAGTATTATATTAAATAAAAGAATCTTTTTATCATTAACATTTTTGGGGGGATACCTTAAATTGAAATAATGTACTTTTAAAAATGATTGGTGAAGTTATATACTGCTTAAATATTTTTTTCTTTTAATAATGTATATTTTTAGTTTAGAATTTCTAGTAAGTTTATTGAAAATTGAATATTGTTTTGCAGTAGATACTATTCCAAAATTTTTCCTTTTCTTTATTGTACCCCACCATTTTATTCATTTTGAGTAATTTTCGTTTCTAATTCTTATGAAGTAGAAATAGTGTAAATGAAAACAAAAAAGTTCTATTGAAACACGTTTAAAATCATCACTGAACTATTATTACTAAGAGGTTTTTATTCAAAAAAACTAGTTCTACTAGTAATAGTTTTGTTCTCACAACTTGTATAGAACTTCTAGTGAGAGAATAGAGAATGAAAGTGTACTTTTGAATCAATCATAAATTTATTTGAGTGAATTATCTAAAACATAGTATGAAAATCTCCATAGAAACTTATGTATTGGAATGTATATTATGAAAACAAAAAGGGATTATCTTTGCTAAGTGCTCCAGATTTCTAGTTCTAAATTGAAGTTCATTTTCAGGAATATCTCGATTATTCTGGCCTTTGTTGTCCTTGTGCCAAGCAACGTGGGGCTGCGGGTCTCTCCTCGAAGGTGAATACAGACTTTTTTTATTTAATTGAGTAGTAAAAAAATCAAGCAGGAACGCTCCTTAAAATATAAAGATTTGCATATTATACTTGGAACATTTGTTCATTCAATTACGAATTTTACTTAATCCGATACCTCAAACTTTTTCTCTGTAATGCTAAGTTATTCTAAGAAAATACTATTTTATTAGAGAATTATCAAAATATGTCAAATATTCTTATTTAATAAAAAAATAATTATCAAATTTTATTTGTTGTGCTCCTTTACTGCGAGATGAACGATTAATTTGAAGAAGGACAATACGTGCATTTTCAGGTAGTATATATAATTTTTTTCTTCTAACAAGTAGCATTTTGTCTTGTAAAATTATATTGCAAAACTTTAAACTTTGAGGCACGAATTATTATTGTGAGCAAAAATAAAACAAATTTTCCTTATTCGTGGCATTAAAAAAATTAAAAATCAAATTGACATCTTTTAATATTGATATATTTTTCTTCTTTCAATTTAAGATGAATTAAAAAATAGTTTTCATTCCAGTATCTTTCAAAAGAATTTTAAAATAATATTACAATATACTAATTACAATGATAAGGTATATGTGGGAAAAGTGATTTTGAATCATTTAAAGGGATCTCATTAAAGGCAACCGAGAAGGCTTAGTTGCCTAATAATAAACATAATTCTTTTGAACAACAACAAAAAAAGACCTTTAAGTGCTAACCTGTGTGAGCATACACAGGAAGGACTGATAGTCAGTGTTTCCGCTTTATACATTTGATGAGAAAATAGAAAGCTACTCTTAATTAATTTTCACTCTCTCCTACCAAAGGGTCCAGCAGAGTGCCAGCCCGAAGATTACGATGCAGGTGATGGCATCGTCCCAGCCTTTAGAAGTGAAACCACTTCCAAGGCGGCCTATTTTCCACAGCCAACCCTCAGCAGACTTCCGAGCCACAAACCCGCTTCCGGGCTCCAGCACACCCCCATGCTACTCGGCCCGAACATGATGGAAGTGGAATCCGTTTCCCATTCTGCTCATGGACCTCAACCCCTAAAGCTGGCCACGACCACTGCCCCTAGGTGGATTGCAGCCCTCTACCGCACCCCGGAATACCAGACTCGGTATGACCTGACGAGCAGTTACCAAGCCGACTACTGCGGAATCCAGACAAGGGTCAGTTTCTGGCAATTTATAATATCACATTTCCCGGAAAATAATAATTTACCATGCATTAATTTTTGCTTTAACGCTAACGCTAACGCCATATTTCCTAAATTTCATTTACTTGTTGAATTCTTGTTGAACCCAAGTCTTTCCACGGCATTCCATGTTAAAAAGTACAGTTTAGTAAAGTAATCAAAAATATCCTTATAAATTAGTTAAAAATAAATAGGGAATTTTTTAGGCAAAACAAAATAATCATGGACGACACTTTAGTACATGTAATAATAAGTAGGATAGTATGGTAATGGAATCCGTTAATCACTACATATTTTCTCTAATCATGGAATTAAATGAAACTATTATTTTTTTCTTTTCCCACTTAATTTGATTTTATGATTGTAACTGACAGCAAAATATGTTCGCAGAAATATTAAATAGCGATTAAAGTTTAAATTTTCTGATCCTAATCTTACGATGGTCTTATGAGAAATTTATAATTTCCGAAGTCACCCTACCACAAAGTTTGCAACCGTTATACTAGGGTTTATTTTTAGACAGTGCCTTAAGTAATATAATATGCAAAATATAAATTTTTTTCTTGTCAAGGAACCTATCTTATTTCCTTTCAGGAAATACTCTCCGACCCGTTTAAAGGACAAGGATAAACCATTAAAACTTTATAACCGTACAGCCACAACAGCAACTATGGTGGGAACTGTGGTTGAGGGCTAAGGATTAATACCGACTCCGATTCAACCCATCCCGTATCAAATATGTCCTATCATTGATGGGAGGAATCAGATCCTTAACTATTTGTCTATTTTCCAAGGTGGTGAGATCTAACCACCATTTCCGAAAGCATCTCATCCTGTTTTTGAGGTAGCCCCGGAGAGAAACCAAGAAAGTAAAAGTTGCCCAGATGATCGGCAACAACGCTTTTTAGCATTGCTTCTCAAACCATTCGAATCTCCCCCCCCCAAGAGTTCTGAGATCTCACTCGAAGTTTTCTACATTTTTTTATTCGTCGGAATAACTCTTTCTTTCCTCATTTATCTCTTTGGAGGATGAAAATATTACTAAACTGATTAATCAATAAAATGCTATCTAGTTTTAAATGCATGTGATGAATGTTGAAAATTCTGATTTGTTACAGCTGTGTCCCTCTTTATATTTAAAAAAAAAATAAGGAAAACTAATGAATCAATTATTCAATCCGAGTCTGCAAACCATTGGAAATTTTGATAACATATAAAAACAAGATTTTTTACTTGCCATCAATGGCTTTCTGCACTCTTCCCCTCCTCTTTTCCATTTCAAAGAAAAAAAATTGTCTCAATGTATAGTGTTTATAAAAAATTCGCAACAGAGTTCGCCATCTACGCCACTGGACCGATTTCGAAAATTTTATTTTCTTAAGGAAGTTTATGATCTCTAAATATGTTATCAACGATCGCCTGGTACCCTATCTCTTTCCATCTCCAGAGATATTAAAGAATAAAACTTTGAAACAGCGCTTAGATTCAAAAACTAGAATGATTAGACTTCTTCAAAATTTATCTAATTTAAAATATAACTAATCACTCCGAATGTTCTATTATTTTATTATATATTTTTTACTTATATTATTGCAGATATACTTTTATTATAATTTTGCTGTGACGTGATAGGGCTCATTAAATTGACATTGAATTGAAAGATTGATACGATTAGACGAATGTTATTACTAGTAACCTTTTTTTTGATGACGTTAAGAGTTGTATTAACATAGATATTTAAACATCAATTACTTAAGAAATTGAATGTTTTCTTAATAAAAGAAACTGCTGTTTTAAAAGTAATACCATGGAAATGATAAAATATTTCATTTGTTTCGCTGCTCATTCAAATGGAGGAATTTCTTCGGCTTAGAAAATTGTGATATTTACTGGCTTAGTAAATGGACGAAAACAACCCATTTTTTTGGGTTGGGCATCCTGTATTATGAAATATATCCCCAAAATGAAGAAGGTGGTTGGCAATCCTTGTTGATGTATCTAAGAGTCAAGAGCCTTTGTATTAAATAAATTGGTTGCTCCAAATTGTTAGATATTTTATTTAGCACTTGTAGCTGGAAGTTTTTCTACCACATAGAACATACAGGTAGTGTTTCTGAGCTTTTTTTCGAAACTGAATAACAGCTGATAGCGGAGAACTATTAATGACGTATATAAGATTCATTAATTTTCAAAAGAAGTAGACAAAACGATATTGATTACAATGGCGGTTTCTAGGAGGAGAGGATTGATCTTGTCCGGACATTATACTTTCCCCGTTTAGTAAAAGGAGGCTTTGATGTGGAGGTAGTGCTGGGACCGCACCCGTGTAATTCGGACATTAAACCCTCCTTTTAATGCACGGGACAATATTACACAGTCTTTTTAATGTTTCCAAACGTTTTAAATACTATTTAGTAGGTGGATGACATTTTGCACAGCATTCCTCTATTATTCTAAAAGCTAACTATTTAGTAACCTTTCTAATTTACGATCTTAATTATAAAGCGGCCTGAAAAAAAACGCAGTAAGAATTATTCTTCTGTTAAGGCATTTTACATGGAAATGGAGATAATTGATTATACCTAAGAAACGCTAACTATTTGACACAGAAATCACTCTAACTAGCGTTATTTACTTCTGAATGGCAATTGTCAAATGTAAAACAAGCCATCGTAAGACTTTTAAACTACTATAATGAACGTTTTAGATTTTCATTTTTAATTGAACCCTTCTATTAGATAATTAATGAGTTCCAGAAAGTACTATTTGGGTCACCAAACAGTTCATTTAGTCAGAAAGAAGATGCAAAAATAATCAAGGAATAGGTTTCAAACAGATTTTTAACTTTTAAACCATGTTAAATCGTTGGCAAAAATAATCTTAACAACAGCCTCAGGAATAATCATTATAATTTGCCTATGGAAATTGTTGTTTTCAATTCTTTCAAAACAATTATCTTACAAAAGTGATCTCATATTAAGATTTAAAAAAATCACCTTTTTGAATCAATGATTCCATTTTCCTGATTTTCAAGCACAATTCCATAAAATCCTCGATTCTATAATACTTTCAAATCATTTGGGTGTTTATGACGTTTATAGAAGAGTCACCTTATTGCAACATTTGAGGCAATAGTGTCTAGCATATTACGGAATTGTAATTTATTGAGGGTCAATAAAGGCTTGTGTATTTAATAGTTGGTTGTGAGCTTGATTAGAAGTATTGATTAGTGAATTCATTTCATTATTTCTCGCAATACCTTTTAAAATTTAAGTTCTGGTTTTCATTGTGATGACTTGATCCTGTCCGATCAAATTAGACAATAGCGTTTTAAAACAGTTTCTTTATTTACAGCCTTATGTACTTTAAAACAACTCGTTCTCATCTTAATTGATAATATTTACTTCATATTTGGCAATTATACATGAATAGTTCCTCGATTAATTTCGAAGAAACAACTTCACAAGAAAACCTAACATGCTGTTAGCGCGTCAGGAATAGCTCTATTAATCTCCCGATCTTCATCAAGTGGTTCTTAACTCAGATGTCTGAATCACATGAAGCTTCTCTCATCTTACTTCAAAACAATGATTCCAAGAAAATTCTGTCTCTTCTGAATATCTCGCATTTTATTTTCAGATAAAGCTCCGCCTATCAGTTTCACATTGGTGACTTGAACTTTCTGTTACCTAATAGTTGCTATAAAAAAATGAACTCCAATTGACCATGGGAATATTCGTTAATTATTCACCTTCATAGATGACCCTCTACAATAAAGATTTACATTCAAAAGGTTTGACCCTCTTCCCCTTTTAAAATACGATTCATTTTCTGCGAACGACGAAAACACGCGTTTGGTTCTTAATCTGGTGTCAACTAATGATGGCGCGACTTTAGGAGAGGATCCCCCATCTGACAGTCTGGAGAAACATAACAATGGGAGGGTGTTAGAACGTTTATGGCCCAGATTTCAGGAAAAGCTAATTAACAATTGTGGGAAACAGGTAACGTTACAGCGGTCAAACAGGTGTATCGGGGCAAGGGAACTGAATCTTTACAATGTTATACCAGTCGCCTTAGACAGATTATATATATTTTAGGCAGTAGAAGGATAAGCATGAAATGCATTTTTTTTAAAAAAAAATTGTACCGTGCTATTTTATAAGATTAAAAAATGTTAATTTTGCCAGTCGGAACTTTTCCGTTAGTCAGACGGAAATGAAAAATCGGCAAATAATATTGAATTCCATCAAATTTTTTACTGCATGTTTAAAGTGAAAAATTGCTGAATCAAGTAGAATCCTGCCAAATATTTTTGAGGATTTTTCGCTCGTGCCGCGTTAATTGAAAAGTATTTACCAATTTATACTCATATTACTGCACGGGCAAATTGATGAATAAATGCAATATGAAATAAAAGAAATGAAAATCCTATTTCAAAGGTTATTACATTACGAAACAAATTAATTTTGATTTTGATATCAACAAAAACACGTGGTTTCATAGTTTGATGGATGAATTTCAATTTTATCATAACTTTAAATTCTTCGTTACAGTTTATGTGTCAAATTAAATAAAAGAAATTAAAAAAAACAAAGCACAGATATGAAAGGGGTATAATTGAACCGGTAATGTTTTGAGATTTAAAATGCTACAAAAAAACCAATTTTAAGAGAAAATAATTTTAGAAGATATTATCCTTAGATTTCATTGGTAACACTTAGTAATTATTCAGTTAAGATTATTTTATTGCTCATTAATCTTTCTGTTTCAAGTCTATTTCATGATTTTATTACTTTTTCTTTCGTCTAACTAACTATAGTTTTTGGGGTGGAGGAAAACTTTTTCCGGTATAATTCTAATAATATTTTATAACTCTATTAATTTGCGAAGAACTAAATAATTGTAACGATAAAAATTTGTATCAAAACAGTCTGAAAACTGACTTTCGTCATTCAATAATAAGTAGCGAGCGATTTCAATGTTTCGCATGTTAGTGGTTTTTATATATAGATAGATTAAGGCTATACTTGAAATGATATTAATTAATATGAATCTTTGAACCAAAGATTAAATTTTATTGATTCTGGAAATTCATTGGTTTCTTTCCTACTTATGTCTTTTTCTTACGTTTTCGTTCAAGGAAGGAATTTTTGGAATATTCTTCTCAAATGTCCCTATATCGTGTTCAATACATTAAAAAAATCATCAATTGCAATGATACCGAACATTTAATAATTACATCTTTTAGCCGAGGAGCATTTGTCTGGATATTATGGCCAGTGGAGACAATATTCCAGTCCAAGATCAAACGCAGCAAGAAGGGACAGAATGCTGTGCCAGACCACCTGAAAGAGAATTGCGCGAAAGCTTGCACGACAGACTCAACGATTACGTAAAATCCTTGCTGTTCCGCACGACAACAGGCAGTACTTACCAGCCGCCGAGTGTCCATGGAAACGTTCAGTGCCATCCTAAGAGAACCCAGCCAGATAAATATTGTCCAGCGGAAGCATTGAACACTGTATCTTGTAAAATTCACAAAAATCAAGAATATCACAGAAAACGGTGAATATCGTATATTTTGAAATTAAATGTATTGTAATAAATTTATTACACCTGGTACTCTGTAAAAGTGATTTCAATTAACTTTAAGAGAATGGAATTTTTTATCTGCTATATATTTGGGCAAACAATTTCACAGAAAAATCATAACTGTAATTATTTAAAATAATAGTTTTTTTAGATTCATTTCTATAAAAAAATGAGAACCGATATTCCATGAACAAGTATAAACCGAACATGGATTTTCGATTGATATGAAAAAAAGTCATTCTTCTCTTTCCTCACCAGATTTTATTTCTAAAAACATTTTTATAACCTTCTGATTCAAAATTTGGCTATTTTCCGTTGGCTGGGAGCAAATGTCATCAATTGGCGACATTTAAAAAGGCTTGAATGTTCCGTAAGCTTCCTTTTACATATTTATTATGAAATTATAAAATTTTATTGTCCAAATTTACACACTTTTTTATGTTAAGTAATCAAAATAAATTACATTTCAATAAAGCTGCTATTTATTCTAAAAGTTCAATTGATCTCACAGCAGGAGATTTTCTGAAGTCTACGCGTCCCTTTTCCTAATGTCAACTGCACAACAGAAAGAAAAACAGAAACTTCTTCAACATTTGTGGAAAAGCTGAATTGGAAAATCTTTTACTCACCCACAACAAATGCCGAAGTAGAGTTTTCGGCAAGTCAGTGTTAGGTTGGGAATTTTAATTCTTACGTCATGTTACCAGCACATAATTTTTGTTCGAATTCAGGCGATCAAAAACATTCTTCGACCCGATTTTACACTATGACATGCGTATTTTACTAACATGGCGTTATATAACATCGCTGTATTATAAGGCAGTATATAAATACTAACATTTCCCTTAATCATAAATATTTGAACTTGTTTGCAAACTTAAATTTATTAAAATAGGAATTTTAATCTTTTACTTTTTGAAAAGTAATTTGATGCCCAATTATTATTCACGTACCGGTCTTTTTAGTATCCTACAACCGCTTACCAACCCTACTAGTAGATTACCACTCTTCGACAATTCTTCCCCTCCAAATGGTGCGACGTAGAAAGATGAGATGAAAGATTTTTATTCTTGACCTTGATTTCCGCCTCATTAAATACTTTTCCGTTTAATTTTTTTCCATATGCATATGAATGTTGTAATTTTTCTGACAGTATTATTTTAATTTTATTCAAAATTTTGCTTTGATTTCTTATATGGCTCAAGAATATCTGATATAATATCATTAAGTATATAGAAAAATTATTTTCTGTTATTAATCTCCAAATGTTTAATAAACTGTAATAAGTAAAAGATTTTAACATAAAAGTTATTATTTTGCAAAAATAAAATGAACTATCAAATTTTGAGAACAATAATTGTCCCTTTAATCATCGTAATTTGATGTTCAAGCCGCTCACAGTAAATAGAATTAAGATTTAGAACTGTTGAATGGGTTGAGAAGGAAACTAAAAGAAATTTGATCACCACAAAAAAATTCTGATTACTTTTTACATTTATACATGAAACTCTTCACTTGGTCAAGCTATCTACTTCTTAAATAATGAGAAAAAAATATCCTTCAGCTTTTATTCTATTTCATCGCGAAATAGAATGCTCCAAAACTGGAGAATTGAGGATCAGAGCTGGCAGTAACAATTTCGCTAAGCCTAATTTGATTATGTTATTGAAAAGAAAAAATATATTTTCTTTTGAAGACCCCAATGAAACGAAAGCAGTCAGTTGTCTTTAGGGTACAAAAGCAATTTTCAAACAGTTCTTGATAAGGCTATAATTGTCAAATGTCTGTTTATAAAGCACAATTCTTTTCTTAAATGAGTAGAAGTTTTGGATTGATTCATTCTGCTTCTCTGAGTCTCAATATAGCATGAAGAAAACGTAATTGAAGCTGCATTGCATAAAAATAATATCATAATTCAGTATCGTGGCTAGAAGGTGAAGTTTTTCTTCTCTTCTTCAATTTTATCTTCACTCTTCGCAGTAAGCTAAAAGTTTTCTTTTAAGAATAATACTTACTTCGGACAATTTCAAAAACTACCTCATAATGTTGAAATCCATCTTCCTTTCTCAGAAAATATAGATTTCTCCCAACATAACATTGTTGAAACCAAAATTAAGAAAATCGAACAATCATCAAACTCATAATTATGAATGAAATACATTTGTTATAAACCTTTTTTAGTTATGAAGCATTTGTATTTAGTTATAATTAACCCTTTGCACTCCGATGGTGCTTCTGACTCACCATTCATAATTATGCATCATTTTGACGGTTTATTTATTTATTTTTCAAATTTAAATGTTAAAAACGCCTACATAATGGTTAAGAGATGTAGATTAATTTTTCAAAGAAATTCGACTTAAAAGAGTTATGTATATTTATTTTTCACAGAAACAAACAAATCTTTGTATTAGGTGAATGATTATGCATCTAATTATTTTTCGGATTGCAAAAGTTTAACAATAAGTTAACCTTCTCCAGAGTCTATCTATTTGCTAACCATATTAATTATATTATTCCTATTTTGTAACATTTCTCGAAACTTTGGGATTTTTGATGGGTTTGAAACTATCAATGGATTTTAAAAAAAAGAACTTTTGAATGATATAAAAATTGATGAAATGACCTTTTGAATGGGGCTAAGGAACCTAGCCGATATTTCCATCAACATAAAATCTCTTTTTGAAACTTTACAAGAAAATAGAAGACAGTGATGATCTATTAGGGGTAATGATCATTTATATGAAATAATAATTAACCAATTTGAATCAGTGTTTGGGTAGGTAAATCAGTGCTTTATTTTTACTAACTTTTTTAATAATTTTTTTTCAAAATATATTTGTCTATTATAATTAATGAGTATGAAATCAGGATTTTCAATAATGTATGTAATTTTAATAATAATTAAAAATTATAATTAGTTATATAATTTTTGAAATTACATTATTTTTGATGTGCATTCTTTAGGAATAAAGTTATTTTCTCATAAAATCTTCTTATTTTAGACAGAAAAAAAATAGCAAATCTCAATAAGAACTCAATTTATTTCTACTAACGTATTTCGTATTTGTACCACTATAAAATCGAATAGTATATTTTGATATTATATTTTTATGTTCTAATTTTCTCTATCAAGGTTGTTTCAGATTGTGGGATGCACGTAAAGTAATAGTATTAGTCTTTATAATAAAAATAGGGCCCATTTCATAAGAATTTCTTCACAAACTGAATTTGACATCACAAATAACATCAATTTATTCAAACAAAAACATTATTTACAAATTAATGCCTTGGAAAAAGGTCCGATTAAAAAATATCGACTTTACAAGAAATATTTTAATTAACATGAAAAGTTGTGAGATCTTAACCATCTAAAATGTAAAAATTTCTATGTTTCATTATCTAACTATGTCGATGATGGTTTTTGACCCTTTTCCACTGAACCTTTTTCGGCTTCCTTATATATCCTGGCCTTTGCTTAGAGGCTGCTGGTTCATATTCTTCCGTCACATGATGTTGACTTTGGCGCCATGGTGCCTCTCGTTCCGGCACCTCAACATAACCATAATGCTGATAAGACGGAGACGGTTTGAAGTCCCTGGACTGATGATGCTTTCTAGCAGCGTTGGAAGCTTCCCACCAAGGATAGAGTTTAGAACGCCTCTGGTCTTCAGTCTGATGATGCTGATTACTTCGTGAATCCTGTTGGTTATGAGGACTAATGAGAAAGTGACGATGACCATGATTTCTGGTCTGATACTGGTGAAGGTTCTCATTAGATTGATGATTTCTAGGAACTTGCTGACTGGACCTATGAACTGGTTGAGAATGTTTGATTGGTAAATCAGGTTTAATGGACTGAAACGCAGGGAGCGTTCTTTGGCGATGAAATGATTTTTGTGGCTCCGAAATTCCATACTGTTGACGATATTTACTTATTCGATCTTCTTTTGAGAATGATTGATCATTTTCAGGCTGCATATAATGATAGGATTGAATCTTATGAGTTTCTTTAGGAGGTACGATCTCTCTAATTGGCTCGATGCCTTTAAGAGGTTGTTGAATTTGCTCAAGATCTCTCGCAGAATATGTTTTATCACCAATAACTTCTAAGCGCCTGGCATCACCCGGCGATCTTCGCTCATGGTACTGCTCGACTGGTACTGGTGGAAGTTCCCGATCAGCGTACTCTCTGACAGGTTTTGCAGGCCTGACTTCTTCAGGTTGGGCGCCGTTATGGCGAGCATGATACCCTCCATAATGTTGCTCAGGTATTATAGCTTCACTATGCAAGTGGGGAGGGTCATCTTGAGCATGATGCACTTGGCTGTAATACTGAGGCTTATCATCCACCTGGTGATAAACGGAACTCACAACAGGAACTTCCCCTTTCCTCACCTTATGTGCCGATTTTTTGCCATGACGGGCGTTAGCATCGTAATGTCCCTCCTGCTTTTTGTGACCATGATGGTGTCCAGACAGATGTCCTCCCTTCTCGTAATATCCTTCAGCATTCCCATCGTGGCCGGCCTTTCCCCAAGCGTGTTTCTCGTCTCCAACATCGTGTTCTTTGTTCTCTCCCGATTTCTTGTATCCTTTCGAGAACCTCCCTCCTTGCATTTGTTTGTGTTCGTGTTTATCGTCGTAGTCGTGAAAGTGATCGTTGTCAAGAAATTCATCGTGGAATGTTTTATGGTCTCCGTATTCTTCCTTGTGGTAGACGTTCTTGAAGCCGTATTTCTTGTGCCCTTTACTCTTCTCCTTGTGTTTTCCCAGTTTATGTTCCTTTAGAGCCTCGGCGCCGAATTTTTCGCCCGCATCATGCTGCTTGACGTCCTCATTTTCTTTATTCTCGGCTTGACGGTCTTTATGATGTTTGTCAAAAACAGCACCACCTGTTGAAGAATATAGAAAAAATATTAAGAAATTTCGAGAAGATGTTTTGATTTGCTGTTCATAAAAAGATTCTACTATTATTTGCCAAGAGACACTTTCGAAGTCTTTCGAGATTTTATTTTGTGAAAAAATTGATATGCGCGTTTAATTACCGAATATCAATTTTAAACGAAAAACCAAGGAAAGTACTGAAACATTTAGAAGTTTCCAATACACGAGTTTTGATAAACGGATGACTTTAAGTTCCAAGTCATGTTTAGGCAACAATGATATATATTCATATCGCTATTTACATTAGAGCATTGAGTTGATAAACTGTCCTTTAAAGAAAGATATTTGATTGCATATGTTTATGATAAGATAGTAATTTAAAAGAATGTCATAAAATGAATAAGTAAATGAATTACTTTAAAATTTACTTCCTTTAATTTCAATATTTTTATTTAAAAGGAAATAGTATAAGAAAATGTCTATTTATACCTCATAGAAACTGAAAAAGAACAGATGTTTATTAGAATTTGGTACATGGGTCCTGAAAGATACCAAAATATAAGTATGCGTCTTCAAATCATTTAAGCGTGATCGAATTAAAATTTACTTATTATCGCTATTAATGAAACCATTGACTTGCTTTCGACTCTGGCATGGAAGAGGCTTGGAGTTTGGCTGATAGCAGGAAAGACTGGCCGAACATCTTGGATAAATTGGGGCAAGATGCTCTGGCTAAACTGGCTGTGTTGACCCAAACCAGCTCAGTGCGCATACGGTGGATTCCTTCACATGTCAGCATCCATGGTAATGATATTTCCCATCTGCTTGCTGTAGACGGTACTTACCTTCCTATATTTTATTTCACTGAACTAAGAGTTTCAGAGGTTTATTCCCTGTTTTTGACTAAGCACAAAGATTCTCTCTGCAGAGCACTCACTCGAGATTTGCTCAGACTGTCTTGTCTAGACTTATGACTGGCCATATTATAAGTTTGACCTTAAGTAAAAAAAGGAAAAGTTATGCAAATTACTATTGCTTTCCCTTCTCACACCATCGATAGTATTGGTGCCCCGTGGGGCAACTGATGGACAAAAATGGGAGTGATTTTTCTCTTTTAGGGTGACATAGTCTCTTGTACTTAGTTCAGATGTCTAGGCCAAGAAGATTAGCAACGACAACACAATTTACCAAAGAGTGCCGCTAACTATTAATTTTTGAAAGACATGTAAGTTTATGCTTGTTCATCTTATCAATCCTATTAATTAAATGACAATCATGTACAGTTACTTAAAGTATGTTCAAGTGTCTTGCTTGCAGAAAGCCATTTAAAGCAGCTATATATTAGGGTGCGGAGGCCTATTGAAAAAAATATTTCACAAAGTGTCAACGAGCAAACTAAGGAGGAAAGAATATCAAAGCAAGTAGCAAATACCAATTTTCAGAATTAATAAATTAAATCTCCACTTAATCCTACTTTTAGAATTTTTAAATTTACAGGAATTTATGATAATGAGAGAAATAGTTTAAAAAAATTACAGTCAGTGGAAACATATAAATCTATTCCATTTCATGTCAGAACTAGTTAATATTCTATGATGCCATAAATTTATTTATTTATTTATTTGTTAAGATGTGCTGTTACAGGATATATACAGATGTAAAAATAAATTATTTCATTTTTAACAAATCGGAGGTTTCCCCATTGTACTTGGAATCCTCCGTTACCACTAAATAGAAATATTCAAATCTAATTGTATTATGGCATGAAAAATTATAAATAAAGCCTTTTTGACTGCCTTAATTGACTGAATTTTTGCCTTAAGGGGCTGACTTAACAAAATGTATCATTATCGACATAAAGGTGTCTATCATGGATTCAAATATCAGAAGAAAAGACGAAGGGTTGAACCAACGGTTTTTCACTTTAGTTTTATCAAAACGGAATCGCCCATTCGAGGGAGATTCGGAGTCTGCCTGAGTTGCCTCAATGTTGCCGCTAAACTCTTTCCCCCCAAAAATGATAGATTTTTTACTTATTGCGTTTGCCTTTATCCCCTTCCCCCTGTTTTCCTGAGGACATTCAAAGGATATCTGATTACATATTTGCTTAAGAGCTGACGGTTAAACGAAGAAATCTTTCATATATCGCTTTCTTAAGAACTCAGGGCAGTTTTTTTGCAATTATTGAGAAGGTTCAGGAATTTTTTTGTATATTTAAAAGAGAAATTAGAGTATCACATTATTTTGAAATATCAGAACTAAAATGATGGTTCGAATGAGAGGGCTAAATAATGCATTATTATTCTAAAAAAAGGGAATAAAATGGGAAAATTATGATTATTATAAAAACTGTAGTACCAAAATTTTTTAATTTGGCTAGAAATAAATTATAAATAAGCCAAATTTTTGTAAATATTTTTATTGATTTTAATTGAGATAAATCTCTGTTATGGTGCTAAAGTAGATATTATATAAGATGGCGTACTTGGTAAAAGTTTCAGACCCATAATTGCATCAATTTTTTTGATATGACGAATTTCATTAAAACACCGTAATTATCTATAATTATTTTAAAAATGCTTAAAATACCTATTATTACTTTTTTTGCTTGCCTCTCTAAATTTCCAAAGTAAAACAACAACAACAACAACTTTTATTTTTAAAGTGGTGTTCTACAATTTTAAATTGTTAATTGTTTTAGTGGGGTCATCATTAAATAGAAAATTTTTATTGATGTCGAAAATTCGTCTCTAAATGATTTTTTCTTTATGAACAATAATAAAAATCAGGAATATTTTTCCTTCAGAAATTTTTCCCCTGAAATTATCTTTTTTTCTTTTCTTTTTTTTTAAATTTCAACTGAAAACTCGATATTTCAGCTACCATTCCCCTCCCTCTTTGATTTATTTGATATTCGAAAGTGCTATTTATGTAATTGCGAATATTAAAAACCAAACTGATAACTTAAAGCAATAACAATGCTTTTGTATATTTTTCCCCAAATTTTGAAGCTAATCAAGCTGCAACAAAAATAAAATTTTCAATTTCGGAGTTTTTTTGTATAGATACAAATGAGACATTTCTCAATCTAATTTTAAATGTTTCTATGTCATATGCGGACTGCAAAACATCTCACCTTGACTAAAATCTTGGTACCCTCCTGTTTGCTTGAAATCTTTCTGTGTTTCGTCGTCCACCTTCTTGTCGTCGTTGTGGTAGCCCCTCTCCTGCTCCTGGCCGTACTCCTCCTCTCTGCCTTCTTCGTCGATGAACTCGCCGTCGTCTTCGCCCACCAGGTGACCTTCGTCCTCCTCGAGGATGTACTGGTCCCCTCCGGAGGAGTGTCCGGCCGCTGCGAATCGGGGCTTCGGTTTGGACTCGTGGGCCTCCTCAAAACTGGGCGAGCTCTCTGCAGAGAGCTGGTCCGGCGCGGAAGTCGAGAGTTCCTGCTTGTAGCCGGATTGAGTGGCATTCCCGTGTTTCTTATGAGACCATGCAGTGCCACTGCCTACGCAGTAAAACAGGAAGAGGACTTGAACCTGAAATGAGATGCATTTGAAATTTATACCTGAATGCATTATTATCTGAGAATACTAAGATTAATCTATAAAGAAAGAGAGACATGGCATGGAAATGCAGTTTGCACAAGCGCTTCCTATTTTTATTATTTCTGTCAGAGTGAGCAAACAATAGGATATAGTTTGAAACTTGAGCTATTCTTTCCAAGCTTACTCCGTTCTGTAGTCTGACAATTCATCTATTAGATTAAAAATCAGAATCAGATCCAACATAGATTAACTGATTTCTGTGCCTGTAATGTCTACTGTTAATTCTCGTATTCTCTTTCCCGCTTTTACGCAGGTGTCGAGAAGCTTCATGCTGCCAAAAGGGATAAAGTAACAGTTGTAAGAATAGATGCTTACATTTAATCATAAAGTGAATTCAGATGAGTAGATTATTCAACAGCGAAGTGACCACAGGTAATCCTCAAGAATGGGGGAAAGGGGCAATATTAAAATGTAAACATATTATAACAATTTTATTTACAGTAAAGGATTTGAACACAGAATTATGACTTCATTAACTGAAGATTTATATGATGTTCATTAAGTCATGGCCTATCATTCCAAGGGATCTTAAAATACAAAGCAACATACAAAACTTCTGATAATGTATCAGTCAAATTCAGCAATAGATACTTTTTTAAATGTTCTTCATCTTTTTCTAAGGAGAAGCAAAATTTAAAGTAAGTTCTTGTTCGCAAATCTATTTAAATACCGTTGGCTTGTCCGTTTTATCAGATGTTTTTACTGGAATAATTAATTTCCTTTGCTTAGTTACAATATTTTATAGTATTGAATAAATAAACTCTTATTACAACTTCTGAAAGCAATACCGACACTTGAACTAGACATAGGAGCAATAAATAATGTTTCGAATTAAAAGGAAATAGTAAGATTGAAAATTTTAAAGGAGAAAAAATGTATCTAATAGAAGGAAAAGAAAGATAAAATATTTACAAGTAATTCTGTTCATGCGCATCATCCCTTCGGGGAGTCCAAAATTCATGAACGAACTATATTTATAAAAGCATTCAACGAAGCTAAGCAATAGTTACTTTGAATATCGGAAATTTCATTTCACAAAATATTATCATCATGAGAAATGAAGAATAAATAGTGCGTAAAATAAAATTTTGCAGTAACATTTCGAATAAACTAGAAATTACGTATTATAAAATATCCGAGAGCTTGTGGTATTAAAACAATCAATTAAGAATATCCTAGCATAATTAGCCAGGATTAAAGCAAAATGTGCTATTGTATTCAACTTAAAAATATAAATAGCACTTTGAATTAAAAGGCCAGTTCTTAAATTAAATTATATAGCCAGGATTCGAAATGTAGTCGAATATATTGACAATTCAAAGCTCTATTAAATGAGTCAAGTTACCAATTGTAAGATTTCTTCTATATGGCAATATATTACTATGATTAAGGAATTTCCATCGTATTTACATCTATTAAAAAAGGTGCTATATTAATCATACAAGCGTTTTTGATTAGTTTCTGACAGTAAAATTCTTCTTCTTAATAATTTATTGACTGAATATTAGCTCAAATTTTATTATTTAGATAGGAGTGACCTATCTAATTTGCTTAATTTCGTTTTACAGAAAATTGACTGGATATTTCTCATATATTACTCTAATTAAACCAATTAATTATTTTCTTGTTTGCATTGATTGAATTTAAACTGATAAATAAGGGATCTTATTTCTATTAATTGAGGTAAAAATGCTAATAATAATCAAACAAATACATGATTTTTTAATATTATATAAAAATTACAATCATGCTCTTATTTTCCATAAAATTAAGATATGAAATCTCGTTTTAAGATATCAAATTCAATAAAATGCTCCGAAATAGAAACGAAGAGATGTAATAAGATTCAATTTAAGGAAATAAGGTAAATTATATTTGTTAAAAGATTTAATAAAAAAATGTTTTTGAAAGGTGAATTTTATGAAAAAAAAAACCATTCAAATTTTGCTACATTGTACACCAATTATATAGTATTCAGCTATCAAATAGTTTTAAAATTATTTATTAAAATGTGCTCATATGTCATTAAATTACCGCTTTTTCAAATTTCTTATCTGAAATTCTATCGACGTTGTGCATTGTTGCAAAAATAACCCCAAAACATTTCGAGTATTTAAAGGATTTTTAAATGAATCAGTAAGATAGCACAATCCTGAAATAGAAGATATGGTTTAATTTTAAAAAATCAAAAATATTCAAATTGTTAAGGTGTTAAAATATTACAAATTATATTTGTCAATATTATTAGGGATGAAATAGAAACAGATCCACAGGTCAACTAGCTATAGAAAAAGAAGCTAATAGAGTAGCTCTAACAAACAATGCAGTAGAGAAGTAAATAGTCCCTTTATCATAACAAAATATCATATACCAAATTAACCAAAACCTTATCATAGATGCAACGCTTATATAGGTTAATTACTTATACAGGTTAATTACTGTTTTCAGAGTGTTGCCTGAAATAGACGATTGTTGTTTAGTATCATAGAATGACATAGATGTCATTCTATATAGTCATAACTGTCACTAAAAAGTTATATATTTTGCTCTGTATGAGTTTTGGTACCACAGAAATGGTATTCGCTATAGGTATTCGATATGAGGCGATATGGTTTCAAATTTAATTTCCTACAACCTATTTACATTCCTGTTTATTAAGAAAATCCTACAACCTATTTTTACATTAAAATAAAACAATGGTTCTGATTTCATAATTGTGCTAACTTTTTTATTTTCCTATTTGCGGGAAATGAAGCCTTAACTCATGATTTATTTTATATGTAATTCATTTCAAAATATTTGGCGTCATTATCACATAATTTACAGGAAAGAAATTTACATACATCAGCTGAAAACGAATTTTGATATCCATCGCAGTCTGGGAATGCTATTGTGTGGTAAATCTTATTATGTGTAATTTTAACTAAAATTGTGTTTCAGGTGATAGGCGGATAAAATAAAAAGAAGTAAGAAGAATGCTTCAGTGTCGATGACCTGAACCTCCTGCTTTTCCCTACTATCTCCACTCACAGCTTTTCCAGAGTTGTAAAAACCACAAAAAGTGATTTTTTCTTTTCTTTTTGCAGTCAAATTCTTTAGAGGTATCATTGAGTCCTAATTTTTAAAAATAAAACAGGATGTTTTATGATCTTCAAAATGGTGGATGGATAATCCTCATCTGTTTTCATGCCCGTCAGAGTTTATCCTACAAAATTGAAATTTTCCCAAAAAAAAAAAATTAATCTATCACACATGGAACTATCCTACGATCTTACAGATAAAGCAACACATATCAATAGACAACGTCACAGTTTGATGAAATATGCATTAACAGTTTATTCCCAAAATTTAGGATTGAAAAAAGTAAAAATTCGTTCTGGATTCTCATCCAGAAAATCGTTCTCTAAAGGGTGTTTTGAGGTTTTATTTGTTATTGATCCAAAGAAAAATTATTATTTTCAACTCAGGAATCATCAAGATAGAATTATTTTCAAAGTTTGAAATGATACCTGAAAGAAAAGAGTAAGAAATTTGCACAAAGAGATTGATTGATATTATATTAACATTTTAAAATCAAAGAAAATTCAAAGCTCAATTAACATTTTGAAATAAAAATTTTAAAAAAAATTAAGCCACTTACATGGCAATTATCAGCCATGCTCATAATCATACTACATATGTGCAGGTATTTAGAATCAAATAGTCAAAAGAAATATGAATTCTGGAATGAAGTCAGTCAATGGTTTCGGCTGGATGTCATGAAACCGATGATATATAGAAATTAAATTTAGGATTGAAAGACTTTATTTCTGAGCAGAATCCCAGGTGAGAAGAAAGCTTTCAGGTTTCGATTTTAACGATATAAAGTTAAGAAAAAAAAAATGAAGAAACTAAATACTTTTAAATGTGCAAAATAAAAATGTAGAATAGTTCGTAAATTCCTAGAATCATAAAAGTCATCTGATTAATGTATGATTACTTATCTAATTTTTTGGAGCCCTTAGACATGTATTTTAGCTGTCATAATAACCAATATCTAGATTAAAGAGATGGGTTTATTTAAATAGTCCTGCATATGAATATGATGTATTTAAAAAAAGATGTATTGTTTGAAAAAAAAACACCATGAGATTTTATTATCATGTGAGAATATGATGTTGTTTTGGTAAGCAGGTTTTTGGTGTCTTCGAAATTTGAAGGCAAGAAATAATCGTTTTTTCATTGGTAGATAGCGAGTCACCTGACCCATGATATTTGAGCTTTGTTTTGCTAGTATTATTTGATAATATTTAATTAAATTTACTATCAATTGCTTTTTGTTTGTCATTTCTATGATAGAGCGTCATCTTCCAGTTTGTGTAAGATTTTTTCTTTTAAATAAATAATCTCGCACTCACAAAATTATGGTTTTTTAAAATTCACTTTCAGTTTCAACTATCGCAATTTTGTAAATCACGATTTATATTTATTCTTTAATGATATCGTAAGAGCATTATTACTAATAGTATTTTTCAAAATACTGTAAATATTAGTGTATAATTTGAATAACAATCTGTATTAAGTTGATATTCATTAGATTCTCCCATATATAGAATAGCTTCCAGTAATAGTGAACTTTTCATCGAAATTACTGTTTTTTTTTTATCCTAAATTTCCAAACTTTGGTTGTCAGCTAGAAAAATTGAAAATGAAAGTTTAGAAAAATTATCATTAGAAAAAGAGAAAGAGAATAATAATTTTTTCAATCGGTTTAAACTGGTTAAGGAATTAAGTTATTGAAGACAAATAATCACTTAAAAATAATAATGTACTCACATGATAACTTGAAATTTGCGACCGAAGATTTCGTTTTTTTTAAAACATGGATTTTATTTCTTTTGTCTAAACAAACTATGCCATGTATTTACAAACAAATCCTACAATTTTAAAAATGTAGCTTTGAAGGTAAAAAAAAATATCTATAATAACTCTTCAATGGCTCTTTTACGAATAAGTTACAAAATTCCTTTTGTCTGCTTTTAATTTTAAAATACACTTCTGAGGCAATGCAATTCATTCAAGAGACTTTAGAATATTTCATTATACATTGTAAAAATATTAGCAATATGTTACATAGATCATTCAAAGCAATTTCCAATATCATAACATACACAATATTTTAATAAAACTCTAAAGGATAAAAATGAAAATTGCGAAAAATGGATACTTTCTGAGGGTCTGAAAGATAAAAATTTGATTTTTAACGTTTGATTGGAATTTTTATACAATAAATCACTTTTTTTTTAGTTTCCTATCATTCTATCTACATCTAAATCATGTATAAACATGTTTTAGATATTTATAGGTAATACAGCGTTATACGTTATACTAAGCTGAACTGTAAAGGAGCACAGAATTATTTACTTCTGATAAAAAACGTAACGAAATAAATTTATGATTTAAAATTTTACAATAATAACTTAGCTGATTTTCATTCAACATTTTTCAGGGAAATGAGAATGCATCTTCCAAAATCTGTGTTTTCTTGGATTTCAATTTGTAACTCGCATTAAAAAGTCGTTTCTGATATCTCATAATCATTAATTTCACATAATTATGGAAACGCTTTTTAGTATATCCTCATCCATCATTTCACGCAGTAGACCGTGAAAATAAAGCAATTCAGGCATCAGTACTTTTCAGAGCTACTCGTCTCTCACCTTTTAAGTTAATCTAATAAACAAAGGAATGGATACAGAGATCAATAAAACCGATGAAAAGAAACATCGTTTTCCTCCCCCAGTAAGCCTCCGGACAAATGGATGCTTGCTTTTTTGAGCACGGCCTGATAGAGAGCGTGTATTCGTAAAGCAACAGGTAAAACCTTCGAAGCGTGAGCTCGACTTCTTCGGTTATGAGATTTGGATGGATTTAGAAAAGACGAAAGAGGACGGCTTTCGCGAGACATCGATGATGATTTTTCTCACGATGATCATTAGAAAACGAGGAAATGGTTTTTGATTTCATGAGAATAAAGACAAAAGAAGAATGGATAATTTTTCTGCAAATTTGCGTTAAAGTGGAGTTAAATAAAAATAATAATGATAAATTCCTTAAATTTCGAAATAAATAAAATTACAGATTAAAGAATTCCACACACAGTATATAGTTTGAATTTCTACATAAAATATTATTCGATAAAGATTAAATTATAATACTATTTTAGTAGCCTCTAATTTGTATATTAGATAAACATTTCATTGTATTAGGTCTTAAATTTATGCAGGAATAGTTAGCAAAAATGGAATTTTTGAATAAATAGAAAAAAATTACTATTTATTAAAAGCTGAGATACCAATTACCTTATAATAAGTTTATGCAATACTAGTTTAAGTAAGAATGATCTTCATATTAAACATAACATTACCATTATTTTTCAAAACTGATGACAGAAAAAAAAATTGTTTTCTCAGATGTGAAATGAAAGCTTAAGTTTCATCGCAATACCGCAATGTATACCAGGATGCAGCGAAAGAAATATAAAATAAGAATCGTGTTCTGCTAGAGTTTGAAATTGTGTATTTTTACACCAATAAATTGAAAACTATTTTTGAAAAATTAATTGAATATCTATTTCCCGAAAAGTGTTTAAAGTTTAGAAAAAAAATGATAAAAAAATATAATTGTTATTTTTTATACTAAAATGATTTAGATAAGGCATTCAGTTTCTCATAATGTCTGCTTATAATTGATATTCAGTTCATGTAATAAAAAAACTTGATTTTAACAATGCCATGTCTCATTTTGAGTTGACTTATTAGGTCTAATATGTTAGGTTTTTCATGAAAAATAGAAATTGTAACATTATAAAAGCATGTACAGGGTTTTGTTAAGAGATAGTTGTGAGGCTGTTGGATGATCTATAGATTACGCCACACCGTGAGTAGAAACGATAGTGAAATAGACATGAGTAAATAATTTGTTATGAGGAATGGCAACATATAGGTTAGCATCTATCTAAGCTCATTCACTTACTTTATTTCAGAGACTCCCCCCCACAGCTAATACATGAGAGTAAAGTAAATATACCTAATATTATCGGAAAATGTTTAAGAGGACATAAAAATTTGAAAACAAGTCTTTATTCCAACGTATTTAAACAAGGAACATTTCTAAATAAAATGATATATTTTATTTTTAAGAGTAATAAAAGTGTGCAGACATGCTGCTGAACTGTAACAACAGTTGACACAGATAAAGGGAAAAATTGTCAACTGGGCTTACAATATTTCACTGAGTGTGTTTACTTGCTACTCCCTTGTAATGAATTTAAAGCAGAATAAGGTTTAATTTAAATATCCATTTAGAAGAAGCTGTAACTTTATACAATAGAAAGGCGGAAGCGTATCATATGCTTTTGTGGTCAGACGTTGTCATTGTTTCCTGTATACAAAGAAGTTTCTTTTTAACAAGTCTTCTGTGGTTTCAAGATTAAAATAAATTCATAATACCTTTGTTTCCTGTTTTACAAACGCCTTCGCACATTTTAAAGTTTTTCCTTCAAGAACTCGACTTGTTGCTCGAAAAGCATTATCTTGGAAGATAATGATTATTGCTGAAGGAAACTTAAATTCAATTATCTTGTGAGGTTGATACGTACTGCTTTCATAAAATAAGATTAGTCCCCGAGATAGGGAAAACTTAAATTGGTCGGAAAACAGTGCTGGTGAATGAACAAATGAAGGTTCGTTTCATTTCCATTTCACTGAAGGGAATATTATGGCCGGAATTAAGGACTTTTTTACTTTCTATAATTTGGAATATTCTGTTTTGGGAAGAATAACTATTTTCCCAAAGCTATGAGGAAACAAATATATAGTTTATATTTTGATTATTTAGGTTATGATTGAAATTTATTTTTTATAATTGAGAGTTTAGATGCCATTTATGCCCACTTTTTCAAATTCCAGCTCATGCTCTTCCTATATATACCTTGTTCTAATTTTCAATCGTAAATAAAATACTTTTTATTCATCCAATCAAGTTCAAATACATTTTTTAACTTGTAGTGGATGGCACTTGATGTTATTACTGTTTTTTGTAAATATTAATTCATTAATTTTTAATATTTTAAATGGAGTTTTGGCAGTTTGTAATGCAAATTGAAATCAGCAAGCAGAAGCTCAATCGGTAAAATGAAAAGATTTCAGTCTTTTTCACGTGAAAATAAAGAATGTGAGTTCAATTCTTGCGAAAATCAATAATTTTTTGATAAAATATTTTATTAATTGTAATTTTTTCTTGTTTGTTAATAAGACAAAAGTAAGGTAACAATATTTGAAGGCTTTTTTTTCACATGCAGCGAAAAGGTACGCTTATTTCCTAAATTTCTCATTGCATTATTTTTATTCTAAAATATTCACCAGAAATTTTTTTTATTTTAATTTTGAATATTGAAAATGTACAAGTCCATATGTTTTTTTGCTCTTTTTCTGTTTAGAAATAAGACTCCTCTGTAAACATAGATTCAGCTTTTATATGTAGAAAATTTCATCGTAATTGACTAAGCTGTGAATAATAAAAAAAGGTTATTCGACATTTTTTTAGATCAGCAAATTTATTTTTATTACAATTAATAAATCAGATTTACGATGTGTCATTTTGTATTAAAATTAAGTCTCGGTCGGTGGGAAATTTACACATATACGTGACATTGAAAGAAGCTTAAATGATTAATTAATTGAATAAATTAAGCGATTAATTCAAAATGTCTTATCATCTCGACGACATTGCTGTATAATAAGAGCTTTGAAAAAGATATTGCGCCCCCTCATATCAATTAATATTGCATTACAAAAGTATACCTGCATTGTTTTAACAGTTCCATTTTCAACAAAAAGGATTCTAAAGAAGCATTTCCCGTAATAATTTGCATTGCATGCTTAATCCTTTAATATCTATTAAGGTTTATTCGGTATATCCTTTTTTAATTACAAAAAATGAAATATTTTTGTACATTTTGAAATGTCATTGATTTGCGATACCGAAATTTCAATGAGAAATACCAACAAAGCTCAGTAACGTTTCTTAGAATCAAAATATTTTAAACTTAAGAGTGAAGAGAATGTTGAGCTAAGCAACTGATTTCTTTAAATAAATTGGGAAACCATAGTTAGTTGTCTGAGGAAATCTAACCAAATTTAATTTTTAATACATTTTGAAAATTATATTATTTTTTTGTTCTTCAGATTGTTTTAAAATGCATGAGTACGTTAATGTGCCTCAGATAAAGAGAATTGAAGTTGAATTTTCTTCAGACGCATAAAAATAACTTCTGATTATGTGACTGTTTTATAAATAAGAACATTTTATGAAAATAGTTTATTTGAATTGCTTACACATAAAATGACTAGTTGAAATAAATACATTACTTACTTAAAATTTTATTGTTAAAACACTATAAATACAAACACATTTTCTATCTGAGAGTGTTACGTATGTTTACGTCACGAGACACAATGCAAAAACTTCTTTACAATAAATATTTTTCCCGTGGAAACATCATCGAAAATCCTTTAAAAGAAACTGCCATTTCTGCTCAGATTCCTTATTCGACAAATTAATTCAATCAATTCGTTAATCTTTTTCGGAAGAAAGTATTTAGTAATACTCTGAAGAAGAGTATGCCCTTATCAGCCATTTTTATCCAATTTAACAGTTTAATTTCAACATCAAATAGTAAATTCAACGGAATAAAATTCATAATTAGAGCTACTTTTATTTTATCCATTCGTCTAAGTAAGATTAATTCTTTTAGTGTTTCAAAAGATTTGTATTTATTTTCTCAGTATAATTCTAACCTTAAGAAAAAATTATTAATTGTTTTTTATTAGCCCTTTCACAGAATTATGTGATTATTTAATTTTAACCTATTGCATAAGTAAAATTAATTCGACTGTTTTTCTAATTAGTGCATTGTCTAAGAATGAAAATCCGTAATTTCTAATTCTCAGTTGAGCAATTTTTGAAATTTTTAAGTTTTTATAAAACATTTGTTTTATTTTTTATATTCCTCGATGCCAATATCACTTTAAAAATTTAAATTAAAGGATAGATTAAAGGAAATTTATAAACATTCCTTTAATCTATGAAAATCTAAAAATAGTTCAAATGAACAAAGAGTTAATCTATAATTCAGATTAGGTACTTTATTTACATCAAATAAGGACTGAGTTTTAAAGCTTTGGAGTTAATAAAATAAATAAAGAATTATTTTCAGGGAATCAAAGAATGTTTTCATTATAGTTTCAGGATGTCATACAACATATCTTATTTAATTTGCATCCACATGCTTCGCAGAAATAAACACAGTATACTGATGCCTAAAAGCCTCTTACAGTTCATTTTATATGCCGATTTGGGGGTGTAATTTCCAGTTTCTGTATTCAGTTTCAGCAGCAAAATAGGGATGCTATTCGTATTATAGAAATAAATCTGTTTATTGTGTATGTTTCTAATTGCCAAAATTATTTTTCCAATATCTATTTCATAGATATGAACTATTAAAAGCAGAAACAATGGAAGTTCAAAAATATTTTAAAGTTTAAATCAGAAAACCTTAAAAAAATGATAATTTTATTTTTAATAATGTAACATAAAAAAATCTTTGAACATTTAGGAATTTATTTATAAACCTTATAACATATGCAAATTAAAAAATAATATATATATATATATATATATATATATATATAAGAAATTATTTTCAAAATTCTACAATGTATAGAGTTTTTAAGCTAAATTTATTAATAGATATCTTAATTTAAAATATTAGGATTCTATTAAACTCTAGAAAAATTATGTAAAAACAAGTAAGATCTCTAATATAAAGCGGAACATATATATAAACACGATAGTGCAAAAAATTTGATTAAGGAATATGAATGAAAAACAGTTTTTAAATAAAGGAAATAAACAAAGGCTTGTATAAAATAAATTGACGTTTTTAATTCATAATTGTCTGAAAAAATAGATATTCGTAGAGAGACAGTTTTTGATTATTTTGCTTATTAGAGATTTGTTATTTGATGAATTATTATAATACGATCTCTGAAGAATTAATTGATTCCAACATTGAACCGTCAGAAAATTATTGTTCCGATAAGAAGGCTTGCTATTTGTGAACGGTAAAAAAAAGTATTACAACATGATCGTTTGGGCCTTTGCTCTTGAGATCGTAAATTCAAGAAGAACCCGCTGAACTTATATTCTCTTTTATGATCATTCTCAGAGGGGGAGAGATCTTGTAATGAGATTTTAAGAGGCACAGAAATAGCAAAGGCTTGTGCGATTTTTAAGCTCAGATAGAATTATATTTGTTCTATAAATTAATGGTGTGAAAGTATTTTATATTACACCGATAACTCTTTATTTGGATGATAATATCGATTCGTTATATAACAGATATCGTGTGTTGCACTAAAATGCGCCTTTCCTATTATGTCTAAAATATTCTAAATTTAAGTAAATTTAGATTAATACTCACAAGTCAAATTTCTTTTATGTTTAGTTTGTCTCGTTTTTCAGTTGCCATATTTAAATACAAACAGATAAGCAGACAGATCAACATTTTGCTATCAAAATTGATTTCATCCAAATATTAACGAGCAGTTACAACTTCCATGTAAAAACAATCCTTTAAGTTCCAGTCATACGAATCATTAAATTTTGGGCGAAATAATTTCATACATCCACAATGAAGAGAGAGACTAACACACATTTTGGAAGAGAGAAATTCTGTTGCATCGAGATTTAAGAAATCTCAAGATTGAATTGGCTAACAATTATATTGCTTTCTCCATAAAAAAGCTTAGTGTGAAAAAAACCACTGACAATTTTTTTTAAAAAAATGCGAGGGCACTTACGATGAGCTTTCCCCGGAACATGATGATCGCCGGTTTGAGGAATCCGACTGACAACAGCGCAGATCTCGAACTGCAGCTGAACCCGTCGCTGAGGCAGCTGCCGAAACGCGGAATTTACGCTTCCCTGAGCACCGACTGGATTTTTAAGCGATATCCTCACAGCTGGAATGAAGCGATTCAATCATTCCTTTTTGTGATTTTGTTGCTCCAAATCAACTTCAATTGCTCCCCCCCCCCCACCTACCTTTCGGGAGGTCTGAGGGTGGTGCTTCGTTACGGATGGCTTACTCTGTTATCAACAGCCATCGCTCACATGTTTCTCGGAAATTCGAGACTATTTTTACCCTTACGCCAGTGAAACTGCATTGTGATGAATCTCCATGTTATAGAAAAGACTGAAACCCGTTTTCGGAATGATATACTTGTCTGTGCTTTCAGAATTCAAGAAAGCCTCGAGAGGGAAATCTGAAATTGAATAATCAGTCTCTAATTAAGCAATCAGAATTTTACTTACATTCAGATATTTCAGGCATTAAAATAAGGATAGAGATAAGTGGTTTAAGTAGCAAAAAGAAAGAAAATTGGAAAAAAATGCAAAAACCGCCTTAGATTGTTCAGGAAATCGAGTTACTTTATATTGACATTCAAGATAGATTATATCTATATGTAATGAAAAGCATTCAAAAGAATTGCATTGAACTGCTATTATTACACCAACAAAGGGACGTTAATATAACTAAACTAAACTATATTGAATATATATAGTATAGTGTCGATCAAGTTCTTTGATATTAACATTTATTAAAATTCAGAAAGCGGAGTTAATCGATTTGGTAAATGAAGCATTCTTATATCCGATTTCTAAATATTGGATCCTTTTCTTCTCACTTTGCTGCCAACTTAGCAGCTTCACGATCAGCTTTTTTTTTTAATTGTCACATCCTCTCCTAGTCTTTTTCGGCGTTTTTTTTCTATATGTGATATTGCACGTTCGATTATTAACAAAATTAATATAAAAAATGAGTCGATTTCTATTTCGACCAACAATGAAATTTTTTTATTTTCGTTGCTTCTTAGTAATTAATTACAATTATTATAAATAATTTACAAAAAAATTAAGTTCAGCGAGTATTGACTCACCTTATTCACCTCTACGTGAAAAATACTGAAATCCTCGTATTTTACCGATTGATCTATTGCCTGTTGATATCAATTTTCATTGCAAACTGCTAAAACTCTATTCGAAGTATTAGAATAAATTAAATTAAATTAATTAATTAATATTCGAAAAACCTTTATTAACTTCGAGTGTTATCCGCTACAAGTTTCAAAAAATGTATTTGAACTTGAGTGGAGTATTTTATTAACGATTGAAAACTTGAGCAAGATATATGTAGAGAGATTGTGAACTAATAGTATAAATTGAAAAAAAAGCAAATTTAACGCATTTAGATAATTACTAGTCAGAAAACTTTGAGAAAACTTAAAATTAAAAAAAAAATGTTGTAGGAATTTCTTTTTGAATTTTAAAATAATATAAAACGGGTTTTTTAAATAATAGAAAATTTTGAAAAATGTGAATAACTCTTTTTCAAAGGCAAGTCATCATTAAATTAACCAAGTGGTGGCGGTTAAAAACCAGTTGATTTAATTTTGCTTTATCTTCTTTCTATCTTCTTGACACTTTTTATATATTCTTTCTTATAATTGAATGGGATTTTTGATACAATATGAATGTAAACCCGCGATTCCTATCACATTTTAAGTTCTGTTTATCATTTTAAGTGAAATATTAAAATTAAGTGCTTCTGTAAAAGTAAAAGCGTTCAATGAAGCAATCTGTCTGAAACTTTTTGATATTTGACTGCAATAACCATTCGACAATTTCAAGATGATTACCAATATACAAGAACGATTTCTGAGCTAAGTAGTTTAGCGTTTTATACATTAAGAATAATTAAGAATCGTGATAGTAAAAAAAATCAATATAATTTTATTTTGACATCAAGCATTGCATTGTGTGCGTTGTATATATTGTTCATTTCAGAATTCTGATATGACCCCTTTTGAACGATTCTAACTCACTAAGGGGTGAAAAGTGGAAAAATGTGCACATTTCTGGATTTTACTTTGTTGTTAAATGCAAACATTTTCGTCTTTCCTCTCACCCCTATTTATGGTGCTGCGGTGACCTGGTGGTAAGGTTTTCAGGTTCGAGACCCTATTACTTCATTATAGGACCAAACATCAACCCTCTGGTATAGTATGTAAAGAGGGTGTTGCTAGCTCAGTTGTCGCCTTCATCATCTGACCATGGCTCAAAATTACCAGGTTCTTGTGTTACTTAACAATGGGAATTTAATATAACTAAACTGAATTCACCCCTATTTATGTCGAATTAATGCCATCTTAATGCAAGCTTAAAACCCCAGAGTGTTTTAGAGTTTGTTATTAAACAATGATTTAAATTGTTTATGAGTTAACATCAGTGAACCAACTCAACTGTTTCATGAATGTGTTTTGTTGCGCCTTTAAATTTAATAATTCAACAACAAAAATCATTGAATGAACCAAAAGTTCATTTTTTTTTTTGCTATACAATAAAAATCGCAATAAAAAAAGCTTGACTAAACATGTTTGAGTGAACTCAAATGAATTTTAAAATAAGAATCAGAGAATTGAGTTAAAGTTGATTGCATGATTCAATGCCGTTAAGTAATTATGTAACAGAGTTCTGGTAAGCAGTTTTGCTCATTGTAGATTTGTTAACAATAACAAAGAAAAAAGAATGCCAAGAAATCACATGTTGATGTAGTTTGTAGTAATTTTGAGAAAAAAAGTTTATAATGAGCAAATAAACTCATAAATTTAGAATCCACTTTATATTGAAAGTAGAACATAAATAAAAATTAAATAACAATAAGCAAATCATTCAAGCATTATGTCCATTTAGGCACTTGAGGTATTCTCTAAAATATTCATTCTGATCGCGCATATTCCCACCATTTTCCAGCTGGAGACAGTGTTTTGATGCTTTGATCAATCAATAAACTTAACAGTGTTTTGATCTATTAATAAACTTTTTAGTGTTTTGATCCATCAATAAATTTTACAGTATTTTGATCAACCAATAAAGGTTACATTGTTTTGATTTATCAATAAACTATAAAAGCAAATTGCATTTCTATAGTTTTAATGATCTATACATAAACATGATATGAAAATGAAAGGCAAAATACTTGAAGGTATCAGTGAATGGCGGAAGAGACTCGCTCTTCGGCAACCATAGCCGTATTAACTTTGGAAAGCACACAGCAGGTTGGAATGCGCTAATTTGAAGTTTATTATCCTTATAATTTTTACCTCAAAGGTTTTCCCTCACATTTAAAAGTCATCTCTAGAAACGAAGGCTTCTCGTGACCTCGTTTTATTCATCAATCTTTCACCCTACAATCGTCTGTATTTTTTTATTATTATTATTATTGAGGATTCAGTTTAGGAGCGGGCCTAATCGGCTTACGCGAACGGCGATGAGCACTGTCAAGGGCGAATTGACGGTAGAAAAAGAAAGCGTTTGACGACAATAATCGAAAGCTGCAAGTGGGTCAAATACCAGCAGAGTTCATCGAAAGTGAATTCAATAATTAACTCGGCTTGTATCCCGATAGGTTGCTTCCCGATTTCTCTAGACACGGCGACTGATTTTGTTTTCGCCAAAATATTTACTCAGTAGAAATGAAATCTGAATTCATTCAATTAACTTACATTTTTCAAAGACAGGAATAAATAAAAAATGAGAGATTTTTCTTCCTAATTTTCTGAAATTAATTTTTATATAATTAACGAATTTTTCAAATGAAAAACCTTTTGTAACTGTGGGTACAAAATGGTGTCTATCGTTCGTTATGCATGAAAAAAAATATTATTTCATTCATAACAGAAACCTATAAATAATTTCACATAAATAATTCTCCAAAACCTAATAAATCATTTCACAATGAACTTTTTTCAATGACAATAATGCTATGGTTTACACATTTTGTCTAGATCTAAGTGTTCAAACGATAGTTTTTTAATGAAAATTATCAAAACCCAACTACTTTTGTTCCATTTTAATCTGAATACGTAAAATAATCAACAATCACTAGCTTGATCAGTTTCTTTTTCCTTACCATATTGTTAGAATTCTGTTAATTTTTACTTTTAATTGCAGACTGCAACAGTTTGAATAATAATAATAAAAAAAAACGTTTTGTTGGAATTTTCACAAATTGGAGTAAAAAAATTTTTTTATTAAACGAATATGAGAATGAACTTAATAGAAACTCTTTGTATTTATTACTTATTTTCAGTAACGTAGCGCTAAAAGTCACATATGAATTAGAACTAGTGTGTGTTTAAATTGATTTATTATATCGAAATGCAATGCGAATGGCAATATACACGTTATATATACATTTGTAAAAATTAGCCTTCTGAGTTTTCATGAAGCAGTCAAAGAAAAGAATTCGGTTTACAAAAGCAATTTGCTCTATTGCAATAAGCGATAACACGGATCTGATTACAGATTTCACTTACTGGTCTTAAAGATTTGAAGGCAAATATGACATTTAGCCAACTCACAAATTCATGGATTAATACCTACTAATTAAATATAAAAGTATAATTGCTTTGTTTAACCTAAAAGGGCACACGATATGAAATTCACCAAATATTGAAGTTACGTGTTTTTTTTATAATTACAATAAAAAATTTTTTTTAAAATCCGGCGGCGAAAAATGAAAATTTTGTTACCCGCACGAGCATATCAAAAAATCAGTTTTTACTAACGCATTACCATTCCATTTACAAAAGCTCTGATTAAAAATAAGTTAATGATTACAGTAAATAAAATCTTAAAATATGCGTTATATGAAATAAAATAAATAGGGATTGTGATATTTTTTTAAACAATAAATGCGAGACAAAGCTTTTCGGATCATTTGCGATACTAAAGTGACTCATTCAATGAAACAAATAAAATGAATCAAAATATAATTTAACTTGCACAAGCGCGTGATCCTTGGCCTTTCAAGAAATTATGTTCTGACATGATACATTGAAAAATGCATAGCAGATTTCTTTTTGATCTTTTTTTTACTGTACTTTAAGAAAAAATATATCGTTTATTCTGTATTTGTATGTTTCAACCAATTCTTAAATATATGTATATGTTAAGTGAATTATCATTCCTAAAACTTTAATTTCCTAGTTTAAAATTATTGTTGAAAAAAGACATATTTTATATAAATTTGAAATTCCAAACTGAAAATTGCACTAAAGCAGTATTAAAATTTAAATACAGCTTTTTTTTTCTGCCTTATCAAATCAAGAAGTTTTGAAAGTATTAAAACATTTCTAGCAGATAGTATCAGTAATTTTAAATCTGGCTGATGCTCCCTATGCTTTTCTTAAAAATAGCCTATTATTAAATAATAATTTATAGCAATTGAATAGTGATGATACCAAAATAATATGATAAAATATTAAACTATATATTATATTTTTTCCAATAAATATCTCTTTTAGTCTTTCTAAACTCTTAATAACTCTTTTGGTTTTTCTGTGTGTCATCTTTTACCATAATTAGATATTAGTGTTTAAGCAAAAAAAAAAAAAAAAAATTCTTTTTATCGCGCACCTTTTTTTCTGGTTGCCGAGATAAACTTTTAACAATTTAGCATTAAAATTTTCTTTTTCATCGGAGAGAATTAATAATCGTTTTTTTAGGATTAAGCATTCGTACGATTCTCTGCTTCACTTTCCATTTAAACACAGTTGTAATTACGCCAGTTCTATCATCTTGCCTACTAATTTGCTGACTTCCTGCTTCTGTTTCCACCCCTGTCAATCAATATCAACCACCTGTTAATCGGTTGCTGAACTATTTCAGTCGAAATTAAGTATTGTTCCGCTCACTTTCCTTCTCCCCCTCAGGTTACTTTCAACGGGGGATCGGTCTAATCGGATTTGGAAAGCACTTCTTCTGAAAAACTTAAGATGAAAAATAACATTTATTAATTGCTGCAATGACAAAGAATGAATTATAAGTTTTCAAAAGGAAAAGGGAATTAAAAGAAAAGGAGAGTTGAAGAACTATGATTTCGAGTCTTCCTCTAGTCAGAATTGTTGACGTCAGATTTTTAATATCACATTTTTGTCAAAAAAGAATTGATCTGGAGAGGTTAGAATCTTTTAATATTTCCTTATTGTTATTGGAAATGTATTGTTATTTCCTTATTGCTATTGCAATTGGATTCGCCAACCTTATAGATGAACTGGTAGAAATGTTGTCCCACTAAGTGATTTGAGTCGATCTCCTTCTAGCTATTCCATGAGGCAGTCATTAGTTCATTTCCCCATCCCATAGTGTCGTCATTAGTTTGTTACCTGGATGGATGCAAGGTGGTAGATCTGAAGCATATAGGGTGATTCCAGACTTAATGTTCACTCTTTATGAATAGACCGGAAACCCAAATTCAAGTCAAAATAACATTTACTAATTGGATAGTTGTGTGGCATTAGTAACATCAAGGAGCAATTTTCGCTATTTAAGATATATGCACTTCTCACGTTGTAGTGGATCTCCAAACAAAGAGACCACTCAGCATTCACTTTTTTTTTCATTTTTTCTCGATCTTTAATTATTTTAATCTCTCCTAAGCAGTAGAAGATTTCAACACTGGCATTGGAGGCGGTCACCTAGTGACTTTATGCATGAAAAGAGGAGCCCTCAAAATTTATATTGTAGTGTTGAATCTGAGAATATATATATACATGTATATTGTTCACGTTTTCAATCATTAGTTAAATAGTTTCTGTTTATCCACTCAAGTTCAAATACATTTTTTAAAATCTTGTAGTGAATGACACGATGTTAAAAAAGTTTTTTTACATATTAATTCATTCAATAATTTAAATTAATTTTTAATATTTTGAATAGAGTTTTGGCAGTTTGTAATGAAAGTTGAAATCAACAGGCTGTAGACCAATTGGTAAAATGCGAGGATTTCAGTATTTTCATGTGAAGGTGAAGAATGCGAGTTCAATTCTTGCAAAAATCAATAATTGATTTGATAAATTATTTATAGTAATTGTAATTATTTAATAATAAGGAACAAAAATATAAAAATTTCTTTGTTGACCTAAGTAGTAACTGATTTAAAAATTAATTTTCCATATTTCTTGTTTTCTCCTTTACTCACAAAAAAAGAGAAAAATATTGAAAAAAGAAATTTAATGAAAATGAAGAGTCAAACAAAAACATAGATAAAAATTTGAAAATTAATTAAGATTTAAAATGTCATTGCATACATGTATTACATAAATAAAATAAGCGTTAAGATGAATTTAAAAGTGCAAATAAGTTTAGTTTAAGTTACTTTCTAATCATCAATACAAATTATCTAGAAAAAGGGTCTCAGAATAGTTTAGCTCCCTTGGCTTCATGTTATAAAAATCCACAACTGCTTCTAAGGCATTTGTAGCCTTCAACCTTACGGTTCAGCATGAGTGGCGAAACATTCCATTCACACTATTACAGCTTTTAATGAATGATGAAATAATTTATCAGATACAGAAAATCCTGCTTTAAAAGTTCAATTTTTCCCTTTTTTAACACAATAACACAATCACTGATGGTGTAATCTTTTTTAATTAAGTTTAAAAATTTCATGCATCAACAATAGAAAGCCTCACATGTAAATGCTTCCGCCAATTCCCCCTCCCTTCGTTTATCTTTGAAATCCTTTCAAGACAGGGGAGTGATGCATTTGAGAATATAATCCCCATCTCTCATTGTAAACAAGTAATTATTGCAAAAAAGGCTAATCAGTACATTTTTAATAAGACTTAATTACGAGTTGAAAGGTTTTTCTTTCTTTCATGGATTATGATTCTTTTATTCGGATCTTCATGTAATCTCACTTGGAAGTGAAGACTTTCAATTTCGCACAGCATGAACGCGAACAAAACAAGCGAAAAACAGATCAAAATAGTTGCGGAAATTCTTTCACATGTTTTTTTTAATTGTTCCGATGTTGACAAGGAAATTGACCGTGATAGATTCTCTTGATACACATCTTAAACAACAAGGATTATTTTGATGTTCTTGATTTTAGAATAGTTTTAATTCACGTCTCTCAGCAGACTGGACTGGAATGCTCGAGTTTCTCCTTCAAATAAAAGAAAAATTCCGCATCTCTCTAGAAAAGACCAGTGACCCCACCCCCTTCTCCCAAGTTTTTAAGAGTTGATGTACGAAAGAGATATCCTATTAAATGATATAAATCATGTAAATGTATGCTCAGTGGTATTTTATGTGATTAGACATCTACCTTGTTTTCCCAAATCCATCCGAGTGAGCAACCATAATGAACAAAGCACGAGCCTCAAGTATCAATCTATCTCACTTATCAGAAGAGCGGGATTCGTAACTATCCAGATGATTCACGCTGTCTTCATAGCTTAGCTAAATGGGCGGTTTATCTTTTTCGTATTAGAGCTAAATCTTTTGCATTTTTATTTCATTATATCTATCAATTTTTTGCATTATCAATAGTAGTATATAGACCGCTTCGGTATCATTTGAATGTGGTACTTGCTACAATAAGGCTGAGTGAAAGTTTGTCAAATGTTGGTGCCCGCCAGGCGCTGAATGAATAACTGCTGGTTTCCGTATCATATAATGCTTGTTAGTGTTTGTATTACGTCGTCAAACGTTGTTCCTAAATATGCTCACAAGCTGTCAGTTGAAATAAAAGTTTATTACAAGTAAGGGACTTATTAAGAGTAAATAAAAGATTATCTAGCTCCTGGCGCACGCCAACACCTGGCAGCTGTCACATAGTGGCGAGCCCCATATTTACGCGACACAGAAACTAGCAAGTATATACTACAGTCAATTCAAGCAATTTTCACTACAGAGAAAAATTACTATTATTGAAAAAATAATTTAATGAATCTTGAGATGAAACAAAAATTGACTGTATGTTATTATGTATTTGGAGATTATCGAGGAGAAACAAAAAATTTTTTTATTAATTAAAATTCTAAATGAAATTTTTAAAAAACGCTTCAAGGTGCCTATTTTTACCTTTAAAAGTATATTTTTACCAAAGTTGATAGCTCTCGTTCAAAATGTCTATCTTGTAGCTTTTATTTAGCTGATGCCGTATTTCCTACTTAACATTACATTAGTGTTTAAAAGCAATTTGAAAGCAATATTCGTATTATCTCTACGGTCACAAGAAGATAAATTTTCATCCATAAGTTAATTTTAATCTACAAATGAATTAACATGATCTCAATAAAGGGAACAAATTAAGAGGCAAAGTTAATCAGAATTCCTCCGAATTTATTTCAGGTAGATTGTAGATCGTTTTCTGTGTGAGAAGAATGCGGTTTGATCTCTTCGGCCGAAGGTTGTCTCTCAAGAGACTTCTTTTTCTCTCTCAGGCTATCGATGAAACTTTTCGTCGTTCGGTCCGCCCCCGTCGCGTAGATCTGGAACAGACGGTCGGTCTTGGCCACGACGGCCTTCCAGTAGCCAGTCATGAATCGGTGAACTTCCTTCTCGATATCCAGTCTGGAGAAAGAAACACCAATCAGAAGATTTGTTAAATTGATACAAATTGATCTTGGTTCTATTTGCAATATTGAACCAGGATTAGAAAACAAGAGCCGTGCTAAACAAATGTGAAACTTGTGGTTTGATGAAAATTAGTTTATTTCCAAACATATTTAATAAAATTGACATTTTGAAAGGGTGATTTTCCTTTTTTCATTTATTAGTTTTAATCATATTGTTTTCAATATACGTATTTATTTTCTACGTTTCTTTCTTATGAACTTGAAATTTTATATATTTGATATTTAACCATTTTTTTCACTATCATTCTTTTTCTGAATAATAACCATTACTTTCTGTCATGCGAAGCATTAGAAATTAAAGTATTACAATTTTCTGAGTTCGAAAATCTCCTTTATTATTCGATTTTTGAGCACCGTTATTGAAAAAGCATTGAACTGGAGCAATGTAATTTAGCATAAATTCTGAACTCATCAAATTCATATGTCTATATATGAATAAAATCTGCCGATGGAAAATCTTTCTGAACTTCTGAACAAGGGACGTTTTCCCTTGATTCAGAGTTGTTATGCAGCCAGGGTGAACGTGAATAACGATAAATTATAACACTCTTTACTTGATCGAAAGTTCCTCCAAAGTGCTTGAAGTGTCTTCTGTGCCAACTTTGAGCTTCGCACCTTTGGAAGCTGCCAGACCTTCCAGGGTTTTAATGGATTCTTGCAGGTCACGAATCTCGGCCTTCTTCTGCGCAGACGTCACCTTCGACTGACGGAGTTGCTCCTCCCATTCATTTAGTCTGAAAAAAAAATTTATCATCTGAACAACGACATAATGTTTATTCTGCTGTAAACAACCAACTAATCCAACTTTAAAACCTGAATATTGACGAAACAAAAATAATTTATGTCCTGAATTTGGTAGTAAAGGCAGACAAACAGAAAGGACAGATGTATAATACCATTAACTTTTAATCAGTTTCATTTCTTGATTTGGAACCTTTAAAATAGATTTGAGTCATTTCTTGGAGTTTTGTGTGTAGAAATAGAAGGAAAATTGTATTCAAAAATCTAATTCTTTTTAATAATGACAGTACAAACAGTACGTTGGCATGATATTTATATAAATAATATTAAACCGTTTTGAGCAATTATTGCGGTTTCATTTTCAATAAAATTTCTGTCGTTAATATATAGACGTAATAATCCTTGTTGGTAAAAACACGTTGATGGTGCTGCCATCTGTACGGCACTTGATGAGTGAATTATTTTAAATTACTTTCCACATTTACCTGATTTGACATCGCTTCTAAAAGAAATCTGGATAACACGATTATTATCAAAAGCAGCTATCAACCTAATGATGCTAATAGCTCATACGGAGTATTAAATGGAAAGCTATAATGTTTGTCATGTAGTTTCTTTTTGTAAAAATATATTTTCTAAAAATTTCTTAAATATTCAGATAAAATTCTGACAAACAACAGATTAAAATTTTTAAAAAAATCACTTATTAACTTCATATTGCAAAGTAAGCTAACGAGTAATTTAAGCGCTAGGGTTTAAATAATTGAGAGCTAAAAGTAATGAATTTTTACAATATTTCTGAATTTAAAAAATATTTTTTATTGATTTGCCCAATCACCAATAAGTCTTTCCTAATATTTTTAATGATATTTTACAATTGTGCTTATTGAAATTTAAATAATGGATTTATAATTACGCATGCAGGGATGATATAATTTCTTTTGTTTGCACACTACTTCTGCCTTATATTTAGGAGTGTTGGTTGAAAATAAAATAAATGTTCTATATTCAAGTTGTCGTTGTAGGATACTCCGAATTAGAGGTTTGATTTTCCTTTAAATCTCTGTTTACAAAACAGGAATACCAAATTTTATTCACTTCTATTGAAAGTTGATTTTATTCATTATTCAGAACAACCATCTTAATATTTTTTACAGGGTTGAGATTCAGATTTTCAAAACTCGTAAAAATACATTCACAGATAAAGAACTTAGAGGAAACTAATAACTATAGCTTTGATTAACTCATTTAACTATTTTTTTTTTAATTTTAGAATTTTTAGAATTTTTAATTTTTTAGGTATGTAAAATTTAGATTTAATATAAACCGTTGCAGGAATTATATATGATAAAAATATGCTAAATGAAATACTAAAAAAACACATGGTAAATAATCTGATCAATATGCCCTTATATTACTGCAAAACAAATATTAATTTAAATGCAGTGATCCTCCCAAACATTCTCGCATAATCTGTAAGAAACGTATTTTCTTCTCCCAGTGTAAAATTCTTGATCCTTGGATTTCCTAAGACTGCAAAGATTTTTTTTTATTCACACATCTAATTTGTGTGGTTGCAGTATAGAAAAGAAAACCAACACTTGTGAATTAATATCTCCTCTTGGGTGTTACAATAGTTAGGAAAGATTTATCTTTGGCATTAATTTTGAATTTTTACTAAATCTAGTGTCTGACCGTTGGTGGATTTATTGCCGCTGTGCGATTAAATCAGTGCAAGAAAATCTGGAATTTATTTTGGACTTCCATACAAATGAAAGCAAAATTTGATATAGAACTATAATTGTGTTCACAAATTCATATACTACATTCTATTTATTTGAGTTTTTCTGTTTTTGAGTTATTTCATTCATATGCTTCATAATTTATTGACAGACGTTGATCAAATTTCTCAGATTTAATTAAAAAATTAATAAGAATTTACACTAGCTAGTAAGGTTATGAATTAAACTTCTTTTGCTTAAACTGTGGAAAATAAAGTTAATAAACGTTGAATTCCTACAGGGATTTTATTCCAAATATGACACAGAGGTCATGGTGGCCTGGCGGTAAGGTCTCGGCTCTGGAACCAGAGATTTCAGGTTCGAGACCTGATTTGATTCCACCAAGCAATAGTGGCATAAGCAGGTTTTTTAAACTTCCGAGCCAAACATCCTTCTGCTGGGTGGACGTGGTGTGGAGAAGGGGTGTTAATTCAGATGTCGTTCTGGTCGGTCGACTGCGGTTCAAAGTTACGAGGCTCGTCCCAAATTGGACCAAGTGGTGCTTTAAAACGGACATTAATTTCTAAAGTTATCTGAGATGTTTAACCATTTTAAGCAATAGTATTAGAAAATGTTCTTTAATTATTATTTATTAACAATTGAAAATTAAAATAAAATAATACATTTTGAATTTATATTTAGCCTTGTTTCACTGATCAAAGATAAGATCTATAGATCAAATTTGCATTATGAACGATTAAAATGAAAGTTCGAATAAAGAAAAGTATTAATAGAATGATCTGTTTGCTTTTTTTACTGAAACAGTTCCTTAATCTTTCAGTTCGGAAATCTTGAGTTTTTTTAGCCGATCTATCGGAAAAGTTTATGCTTGGAGATTCCTCACCATGCGCAATTAGTTAAAAGTAAAAAAAAGCTTTTATTGGAAAATTTGAAGATTATGCAATTATAAATATGCAGTTAGCTCTTTATGGAAATATATATGTATTTTTAAAGATGACAGTCTTCCTAAACGAATTTTTTTTCTTCAATTTCTCTTTTATAGATTACCAGCAATAACAATTTCTTCTAATACTTTTTTGAAGAACTGTATCACACTTTAATTCATTTAGTTCTTCATATTTTTTATTCATGCCATTTCACTTGAAATTAGAGAGCCAGACAGACAAAATGGTCTTCTTCTGAATGAAATTTTCTCAAAATGTGATAGAAATCGACAAATTTGTTGTAAAGACATATAAAATATAGTAAACTTAATAAATGGCTTAGCAAATATCTATATAGCCCTTAACTATCAATAAAAAAGGTCTATAAATAATAAATAAAAGATTAGTTTTTAAAAATATTTTAAATTCATACAAATTTTAAAAAATATATAATGCATGGGATTCAGCAACTTGGTATTTCCAAAACGATGATTCACCACATTTTGATGTAACATTTGCTGAAGAATCTCACCTGTTCTTTTAAGCATCATAATATATATTTTTTGATACACGAAATGGTAATCTTACTTTCTGTTATTATTTAGGGCGATTTCTGCTAGTTGTTCTACTTCCTCCTGAGCAGATTCAAAGTATCTCAAGTACTTTTCACATTCGTCTCGAAGTTCAGGATCGAGTGGAGGTGCAGGAACGGCTTCTACTTGTTCTGGGGTTTCTAAATCCCTTGAAACATATAAAAATTTAGAATTTGTTTAATTATTTTTAAATTATTTTAAATAAAAAATTTTTTAACTTCTACTTTTTATTATCCGATGATTTTACTGTACTAACGTTTTATTTGAAAGAATGCGAAGTATATTTTGTAATTATAAAGGTAGTAATACGATTGAAAAGGTTGCAAAGCGGTCACCCCCTTTCCCCTAAGCACGCAAAAATGACGATATATTATTGCTGATTAAATTTTTAACATGCTCACGAAAGCTGGGAAATTTAAGAGGAATCCAGTCTTCTCCGTGTATCGCTTCCAAGTCAAGTGACCTGCCGCTTCAAAAAGAAACATGAGATTTGCACGAGAAGACAAAATTTTTTACAGATATCTAATTCAGTTATGAAAATCATTGTTCAACATTTGTCTGATTTTTTATTTAATTTCTCCACAAAACAATATTTTTGCATAGTTATCTTCCATTGAACTATACTTAAGGTAATTATTTCTCACTATTTTTACATGGCTTGTTCGAAAAAATTTTCTGAATTCCCCAGAGAAGGATTTTAAGAGTGAATAATTTTCAAGCTTTATTTGAGTAATGATTTTTATTTCAACTATTTAATAAAAGGTGCTCTTCTGAAGACGCAATATTGAAACCCAGTTTTGATCTGTAATAAAAGATGTATGGTTCTTTATTTGTTGACTGTCAATTCTGTAGATGTACTTTTTCATTATTCAAAATAAACTATATGCTAAATTATGCATTTTACTCTAAATATTAGTATTGAATATATATTATGAATAATATCAATTTTCCATTCTTATGAGAATTTTTTTAAATATTCTTTGATGATTCTTATGCTTTGAAAGATGTTCTTTACAATAAAATAGATGATAATTTAAAATAGCAAATTTTTTTTATCCTGCTTGCATTTTCCTGTAATGCCATAAATTATAAAAGTAACAGTTAGTTCTTTTTATTGTTTTTCGGATTAAAAATAAGCTTTCTTCAGTCTAATTTGGAGTAAGTAATTTTACTGAAGAGTAACAACAAGTCTTTTATGAATAAGATTAGTTAATATTCTTTTGAGGTTATTAAAGTATTCTTTTGAAGTCACATGTAATACAAGTTTCTTAATGTGTTTACAGAATTGTCAGGGTTTTGAAAAATACCTACTCGGTATTTTCTGTTCCGGTAGCTGGTGATTTTGGATTTGTGTCTTCTGTATTTTCATCTTTTGCATAGGCCTGAAGAATAAAATAAACATTTATTGAAGATACTGATGTAAATGTTAAAGTAAAAAAATGTTATTTTACTGGTGAATAAAATTAAATAACTGTTTCAATAAGTTAGAGCATAAAATTTAGTTATTCATCATTATAATAGTTTTTATATAACAAAGAAGCATTTCAAAGAATAATTAATCTACACCTCGTCAGATCTCAAAGCAGCAAGCTGAAAGTCAAAACTAATTTAACTATACAACTTTGCAATGACTTAATTGAGAATTTTATATTAAATTACAAATACTTAAAATTATAAACTCGATTGAGTATAGAATTATTTAAAATATTTGTCCTGATAGTAAAATATTTTTTTAAAAAATTTAGCATGGTATGAAAGAAATTTTTTATTTGTTTTTTTCCTTTTGACAGATGTATATAAATTTGGCTAAAAATGCAACTTTTTGAATCACTCTACATCGATCTTTTAAATATTCGTGAATTCACTTGTTTAACATTAAATTTAATAAATTATTAAAAATTTCTGTACGCTTTAGCTTAAAATTACATTTAATATTTTCAAATAAACGAACAAAGAAGAAAACATTCAGCAAGCGCGCGCACGCAGAGAGAGAGAGAGAGAGAGACCTTCCTTGATTTCAGTTAAGCGTTCAAATACGCGAGTAAAAGGAGTTTTTTAGATTGTATTGCTTAGAAAAGTTACTGGTGCTAGTATTTGTATACTTTTTCTTCGCATTTCTGGATAAATTGATCCATCTCTAATGATAGAAATATTCCAGAAATTCCAAAGTGAGCTCATATATTGATCATATATTGATAATATTTATTCAAAAAATATTTTTCTTACTTTAAAAGACAATTTATCACTGATAACTCAAAGAGTCCGCTCTTCAATTTATAATAAAAAATACGATCATTCTAGTTTCTCAAGTAAAATAAGAGCCATATTTCTTTTAAAGATTTGTGCTTTATAAAATATTGGTTATAACGAATCAAAATCATATACGAATATATTACAGCGATCTTATACGTCTTAGGTTGCAAATTTACAAAATTGACTCACCAAAAGGTGCTGGTAATCTTGCAGATCGTGTAAAATTAGATCTTTCGAAGCTGTCTCTTCTTCAAGCTGCTCGAGAACGTTGCAGCTGGTGGTGTATTTTACCTCCACCTCCCTCAGGTCTTCCCTGAAGTGTCGGTGGTCGCTCTCTCCAAGCATTTTCTGCCGATCGATCAAGTCCTGAAAGTTGCCGTGTTGGCTCTGCGGAATTCATCAAAAATGATGTTATGATATTTGAAAATTCTGTCTTAAATGCGATAAAATTATTTTTATAAATATTTGAAGAAAAATGCAACAATTTAAATCTATATTCACTGTCAAAATATCTGGAGTTCATGATATTTTATAAATTTAAAATTTTAGAAGTTAGATATGAATTAGTAAGTCAGGAATGAATAATAAGACTAAAATAAAATTTTCTTCTCTCACAAAAAAATGCATATTTTTAATTTCCTATTCCTTCCTTTTTTATTACTTGTTATCTGTTGACAAACTCACGTCTTATTTAGCATTAAAAATTAAAAACTTTCCCATTTTTGCTGTTTTAATGAATAACAAACCGTGTCATAAAGTTTGTTGTAAATTCCAAAACAAATTTTTAACCCATTTTTTCAAAGCATTTTTTTTATTACAAGTATTAATTTTTAAAGCTGAGTTGAAATTTCTTTTTTATTAGTTTTATAAACACTTTTATGGCTGCTCCTGTAAGCCATTATCATTCGCCGAAATATAATTTAACTGTTTTAAAAATAAGTATGACTAAAAAAAGCAACAAAAAGCATGCTCCCAAATAGGGACAGAGACAATTAAATACGTAAAAAAATTGATGAACAATGTAAAAAAAATCTGGTTTTTATTAAGAAATGCAAAGTAGAAAAATAAATCCGAATTTCAGTAACACGCAAATCGAAATTTGAGAATTAATAGCAACTTTGGATGAATCATGCTTAACATCGCAAGGTTAGTCCCTTATTTTGGTACTTCTTAATTTAAAATGCATTAAATTATTTAAATACTTGTAGCAAAATACTTCCGAGCAATTTTAGCTGAGAGCAAATCATACCATTCGAGTGTTATAATTCCAAAAAAAATGACTCTCGAATTGTAATGGAATAATTTTAATAAAAAACAACGGCCACTGTTTGAAAGCCATTTCAGCTTACCTTATCGTACCGATTATAGGAATTAATTCCACGGTTTTCATCTACACAGAGTGATTTTTATCGAAATTAAATTCTAGATTCTAGCCTAAGGCTTTCAAGCCAAAATTCTGCTATCATCTCTCGCCATAAAGCATCAGACTTTCTTCTTTGAACATAAAAAGAAAGCTGCCATTGTCGCATAAACCTTTTTGTTCTTTAAAAATGACATTTCATAGACTTCCGTTCGCAAATTCAAAATCGCACATACACAATAATGTACAAAAGGTATAATGTATACGATGGACATAGTGTATAACATATACAATAATTTATACATATATGTATACAATAATTTATACATATATGTATACAATAATGTATATAATGCATACAATAATGTATAGAATGTATACAATAACGTATATAATATATACAATAATGTATATAATGTATGCTACAGTGCGCTTATATAATATATACAATATTGCTTTTTTCTTCTTGAAAGAATTGTTATAACTGCCCATTTTAATTCAGTATAGTTATTTTTCATTGGAAAGAAACACATACTAAGCTATGAAGTAACTATATTTTTTCACAATGAAACCAAAATATTAGAGTACATCTCGCTCGTGCCGAAAAGAGAAAAAGATACTTCAAACTTACTCATGTGATTGGAAATAATGAAAAAATCTTTTATAGCACATTTAAGAGGAAAGGGAAACAACGTTTGTAAGATAATAAGATTCACCACTTGCTGACAGATATGAAAAGATGTCCTTGAAAGTTAAGACCTCATTTTGGCCTTGCAGTTTCTGAGATGAGTAAAAACATTTAAATCATTAATTCGCCTTTTAAGGCCTATTAGGTGTGGTTCGAAATGTAAATAATTCAGATGAAGCTACGAGAAAGAGTGTTTAGTAATATAATCGTCTTTTGTTCTATTTCATTTCAATAGAACCAGGGAAAATAATGATTTCTCAAGGAAATTTGAGCTTTCTCCCGAAAGAGACTTTAAAAATGACTTAAAATCAAGCGGAGAACGGTATATTTGTAGATGAATGTGCTAAGGAAATACGGTATCCTCAGTTGGATTGAATTCTAATAATGAAGTAGCAAAACCCATTATAAGTATTTTCAAAGCGTAATTAAAAAAATTCAAATAGTTATATAAGTTGAATGGTAATTTTTGGAAAAATATGATAATGAAGATGCCTCACACAGTGATGATAAAATCAGTTTTTCGATTCAAATTCTATAGGATTACAGCATTAAAGTATTCGAATTGAGTAAAGTAAAGAATTCGAATCGAGTAAAGAAAGCTCTATAATTTTTTTGACTTAAATAGAAATTAATCTGCATATAAATTTATCATATAAAAATTTTAAATGTTTAGAGAATCAAATTGCAACTTGCAGAGAATAAGCAAAGATATTTTTATGATAGAAATTAGGAAGTAAGATAGAAAATATCTATCTAACTTTATAATTTCTTTTATAAAGTAAAATATAATTTTTGCTCGTATACACGACGCGAGTAATTAAACACGAAACGTTGTATTTTAATTGTCTTTCTTTTCAGATGATTATCTCTGCCTTTGATTTTACATGTGTATTTGATATTTCATGTCAAGTGATTTAAAGAGAACAATTCAAAACGTTTAGAAATGCTAAATATATTTTTCATATAAGTGAAAGAATGTAAAACACGAATCGGAAAGACGGAACTAACTGACCGTAAGGGCCTCCAGCAGCATATTGTCGTCTTCCGTCTTGTTCCGAATCCTCTCAACGTCTTCCCTGATCAGGGACAACTCCTCAGACAGTTGGCAGTTCCTGGTCTTGACGTTGTCCAACTTGCATCGCATCTCCAGTTTCTCGGCCTGGCGAGCGCGAAGCTCCCGCTCTAGACCCTGCGGAGGAGAAATTTTGATGCATAAAACCGCTTGACAGAAGCGGTCCTATCCCTCCTAATGCCAGAGAAAATACCTTTAAATGCCAAAACCATTTTGATATGGTTTAGGTCTAGCGTTGAATTAACTGGAAGGATCATAGGATGATCCAATGTTGCTAAAAGTTCTTGTTTCGCAGTTTCAAATTATCCAAGGAAATCGTTGCAAAGAATCATATTCATATAAAATAGTGCACTCCCGAATATCTGGTTCGTAACTAGCTGGCTGCCGTACAATTTGGTCTAGTATTCTTTTTACGTAATTAAAAGATAAAGGCATATCATTGCATTAGCAACATTGCCAAGACATTGGAAGCGGACGCCTGCTACGAGCAAAACTGCAGAAGCAGTCAACTAATAAGGACTTTTTTCAAAAACTGAAAACTGTAAGTTTTGACTCGTATCTTATGTTTATCTTTTGATATCTGCAACACCATTTATCAGTTAAAAATAAAATCAATTTGAGTTAATTTTTTCAAGAACTAGTCTACTAATTTACGTTAAGGTTTTGTTTATGTTTCCTGTATTTAAATTAGGTATTTCAGAATTTGTGTCAAAATGTGAGCAATTTATATCCTTTAACTTAACTTTTCTTTAATGAATTCTTGAGACACGCAATGCAATATATAAACTACCAATATAGAGCTTTCATTTTTTTAAATTCGACCTTTTACTAGCTGCTTCTATGATTCAACGGGCCCCGGTAGCTTTCACATTTTCCGCGACTTGAGATAAACAGAGGGCTTAGTACTTAATAAGAAGTGTGAGAAGATTTATTGTGACAGTGAGTTTCGGAATAAAGACTTTGTCTTCCGGTATTAGTGGACAAAGAAATGAGTTCATAGAAATCCGTCTTAACTGGGTTTTTTTTTTTTTTGTTATCCGGTCTGACCTTCCACAACAATAGGCCGGAAACTCGATATTGTACTACATATAAAATAAATACTTCTCTATACATAGGACTTTATTATACATTTAAAATTTGTTGAGTACTGTACCAAAAAAATATTGTATTCCCTCCACTTCTCCGGAGTCAAGAGTTCGGTAGAAGGAGCCCAATGCCTTTTAGTACGTCATCTTAAAAAATGACTGTTGTTATGAAAGGAAAAAAAAAGATTTTCCCTGAAGAAGTCTTTTCATTAATCTCTTTCAAGGATTCCTCAAGTGAAAATTCTATCATCGCAACTTGCTAAGTTTTTATGAGAAAACTGAATGCAATTCCAATAGATTGGTCACTAATTATAATATTTATCAAATGTTCCAGCAATATAAAACTTTTTTATATTGCTGGAACATTTGATGGCATAATTCGCCAATACGTATTTATCCAGACAGTTGTTAGTCAAAACATTTATATAATGACAAGTTAATACATTTTGGCATTTTTTTGGTTTGATTGGGAACATCATTAAGGGAACTGTTGCATTCATAGTAATTTTGAGATCTGTATAAAGGAATTTAAAAAATAAAGAATGAGTATTTTTAATATTGGCGTTATAATATTTGGTGTTTGGTGTTATAAAATAGCAATAATGATAAAAAAAATTATATTAAAATTAGTTTAGAAATTAGTATGTCGATACAAACAATTACTTTTGCATGTTCAAACGTAAATTCAGTTTATAGTGAAAAATTTTAGAGAATTATTTCAATTAGAAGACTAAACTCACTTAGGTAAGGTTGACTGAATTTTATTGAGTAATCATTGAAAAAGAACTTAGGTAAGTGTCATTTAGATAAGAATTTGGCAATCTTTATAGAATCTTTTGAAACTTTGTGTTAGGATTCTAAATTAAAACCAGAAGGAATGGTCGCCTGGAAACTTTCTCGCCTACTACCCAGCAAAGGGTCATTTTCCTCACCGAATAAAATGGTGGATCTTGAACAAATCCGTGGACACTACGAATGATCTGATTTTTATTTTCAGGAAGCCCATGTTAGTATGTTAACTTCAAATAATAATAACTAAGAACAAGTCTGCATTTTGAACACATTTTTACGCAAAATTATGATACTAACAGCAAGATTTAACTTTTAAATTATCTTTTGTTACCGTCATTGAGATTATGTATTTTGAAAAGAACAGATTAACAGACAGTCGACTAATCCAGAAATTTACTTACTCCACGAATCTGAACATGGCAACGAGTTGCCTTAGATGAGTCTGGTTGATAGGAAAATATGAAAAAAGAAAATTCGCATTTCTAATATGTTTAATTTCTGCCTACTTATGGGTACACAATGTTGTCCAATGTCCCTTTGTCGGTGCCCATGTTGAAATTATCTGGTTTTAAAATATAATTATTCATATGAGAAACAGTCTGTGTCTAGATATGAACCTCCCAATTATATAGATTGACGTTGTGTTATATTTAAGATGATTGCAAACGCCAATCAAGTGAATTCAATTTTTCTCTTTGACAATTAACCACTTCCTATATTTCTACAACAGTTTTGACGGATTTGTATGTGACAGCCTCGTTTTGAATCGATCACTCCTCAATAAGAGCTTGAAATGGTTAAGTGAAGTGCTGTTTAAGGAGAAATGTGTCGTTTCAAATGCAGCAAAAAGGTTGGTTTAGTTTAGATATTAACGCCCCATTTTAAAGCACTGCTAGAACTATTTTGGGACGAACCTAAAAAAAAAATTACGAGGTTATTACGAATTATGTTAACCCTGATCCTGTAGCAAGGGTGATACCTGATCTGGCATCCACATCCACACCAATGGCAGTACTTGAAAAGAGATTGAAAATTGCTGCTTAACTAACGCATGTGAAAAAAGAAGCATTCATATTGATAGGAATATACAGTCTGCTTATCATTGATTCATTGAATATGTCAGATTGTTACCTATAAAATAGCAAGGCATCAGGAAAATTTCACTAAACCAATGCATCAAGAATTTAAAAAAAACACCTAATTAAAGAGCGAAGAAAAATTAAAAGTTTAAAAGAAACATTTCAAATTCAAACGTAGATCAATCGACACAACTAATTCCAAAGAATGAGAAATGAAGTATTTCAATGCATTCTAACAATAAAAAGATGATTTTCACTATATATTTTGAAATTAAATGGAAATCGACCAAAAATCTCAATTCCATCACCAATTAAGTTGAAAAATAAAAGAAACAATTAGAAAGCCAACTAAAAGGAAAGGGCCACAGCGAGTCATTGAAGAGTGAAAAATCGCAGAGAAAATTGAGTTGCTGTGAGCGACTGGTTTAGATAAGGTATTCGTAAAAACATAGGCAATACTTATGGTGCATGCCCTCTTCGGAAAATTAAATTACCGCGTATTCACTATGAATCCTCTTGTTCTCAACGCTCTTGTCCAAAAACCGGTCCAGCTCAAGCCGTACTTGTCCAGACAACTTTTCGAGTTCCTTATTGCGGTTCTTCCAGTATTCCAATTTCGCCTTCAGATCCACGCAATCCCTCACCAACTTTTCCGTCGGGTCCTGTCAAGAGATCAAAAATACCGAGTGAGTCGAATTGATCAAAAATAAACCGACATGAATATTATTCACACCAGTTACTCATATACTAACACTGCAAATGATAATTGTGTGTTAAAAATCAAAGTGTAATGAAAAGAATTGAATATGCATTTTGGAGCTTTTTCTCTTTGGTCAAGTGGTTCCGAAAAGTGGTAAAACTTTATAATCCTGATATCCTGACTACAAATGTAGAATTATTCAATATTATACAATTAAGTTACATATCTAATTTAGAAATTATTTAAGAATATTCCTTGATTATAAGGCCAAGCAGATAATGAACCCTTTGATTGATTGATTCTAAAGACTCAAATCTATCAGAAATTCCGATGATATAAACTATTCGAATTTTCACTTATTTCGCCCGATATATTTCTGAACCTTCATTTCCATATTTAAGCAGCCAAAGTGACTTCATGATGACGGATTTCTTCTGAAGTTTGAAATTCATTGATATTTGTCGTGCAGTAACTCTTTCTAGCTCGTTGAAATTTTTGAATTTTAATTTTTACAGATAAAAATAATACTCTTAATGTTTCTTTAAGACGATTATAAATTTTAATTTAATTTCATGACAAGGTTTTCCCTTAAATCTTTTCAACCAGAAAATTTGTGGTCTTTTACTCTCACTTTTGTTAGATTTTTTTGATCTGAGAATTTGGAGTCTTTTCAACTACAAATTTGGAAACTGTTACCTTAAAAACTGGTTTTTTAGCACACATTAATTTTCAAAATCCATTTACTTAATGTCTTTATGTTAAACATTTATTGTTGCTCCTACTGAAATTTCTAGATTTTTTAATGCTTATTTCCCTTTTTAAAGAAGGACATTTAACAATACGATTTTTGGCTCAATACTCAATAATATGTTTTTAAAGCTCACCTTCATTTCAAAATTGAACAGCTCAATGACTATAAATTAAACATTTATTGTTGTTTATACTAACATTTCAAATTTTTTAGTTCATTTCCCTATTAGAAGAAGGCATCCAGTCGTTTCACTTCTGCTAAAATTTTTTATGAATTTCTTAGCTTTTGCTGCTGTTTTCGTCCTTTATCTTTTACTTACTAACAGTACTGATCATATACGGCCACCAAATATCAACGAACTGTTTATATATTTTTGAAACGAAATTTGCCAATTAATTAAAAATAAGCGTTACTTGTTTCTTCTGTAGATTTGAAGACTTCATCCTTTGTTTGATTCCCTCTTCACAAGTAACCTTCCCCTCCCTTCGTCTGTCAGAAGTTCCTTCGAGCTCCTCGATCTGCTTCTGCAGTTCCATTATCTTGAGTCGGAGGCAGATGGTTTCCTCTTCGTGACCTTTGAACTCTTCACTCCCTAGGTTTGGCATCTCTTTACACAGCACCTGAAAAGAGAATTTCAAAAAACCTTTCAAAAAATATTTCTTTCATTTCAAAAATTCTTGATCTCTTATAAGTTTATTACCAGTTCAATTTGCTTTTAAGTTCTGGATTTTCTTGTAGGCAATTTTACACAAATTTAACTAAATTAATTCCTTTGATCAAGACACATACTGAAAACTAGGAAGGATGATTGATTTATCTTTCAATAAGACGCAAGACTAATGCAAATTTTCTTCAAAAACATAGTCTGCACAGTTATTCTCTTGGCTAAAATCCCTCTCTGATACAATTAAAAGTCCTTGGAGCTTTGCTAATTATCAAAAAAGGATCAGTAGGTTGAATGATATTTCGATGACAAGATTTAGAGCCATATGCTAAGCATTATATAATACTGTAACACTCAAAGAGAGGTGTAGTCTCACAGACGTAGTGCAAAGAAATCATCGAAATATTTAAAATAACATGCGCGCTGGAACTGATTGAAATATGCACGTGCAATGAAGGTCACGAAACAAGAAGCCCCAAGATCTATCTATCCGATTGAGTTAAAAATAGATAGTGGGTGACCAAAAGCCCATTCAAATCGGTCTTAGTTTACACACTTCCCCAGTTAAAAGTTAATATTTGCATCATTTTTGTGCCTTTTCTGAGTAGGTGAAATATATTTTTATGTAGAATAATATTTTTAGAACTTGGCCTGAATTGAGTTTAAAAAATTACACTACAGAATATTAAAAGTCTCATATTCTTACTTTTATTTATAAATTGTCGTTTTGGATCCTTTTTTTATGTGAAAATAACAGAGGATTACTTCTAATTTCTTTCTATTCACGTTCTACCTCCACTCAAAATTACAGTCTTTTTTTGAAGTTCATTCTATTTAAACAATGTGAAAGGGTCATTAAAAATCAAATTCGAAATCTTAATCATCAATTCACCAATCTTATATTTTACATTTATCTCCTTTTCTACATGTCCCTTCAAGAAGGGCTGCAATTCTTCACTGGTTAATCGTAACTGGTTCTTAAGATACATTGTGAAATAAATGCCAAGTTGAAAAATAAAATGAGAAAAGGAATTCACCTTGTTCGCTACTTTCAATTCCTTCCGAAGCATCTGATTTTGATTCTGAGTGTCGAGGAGCCTGAATTTTAATTTTTTCCTTTTTTCCTCCAGCTGCCTCACAATTTCGTTTTCATCTTGCTGCAAAAAGAAGAGACGCCATTTTGAGATACAAAAAGTTGATAATATCTGACATTCGATATATTAGAAAATGAAACAATTGTTTTAATATTTGACATAAAAATTAATTTGATAATTAACTTCTATTACATTGAAATGCGTAATAATTCATGAATATTTTCAGTTCCCATAATATTCCAAAATATACTCGGACACAAAGTGAAATGATAAAACATATCATGCCAGCTACATTCGAGGACGTATTGCTTATTCACAATCTATATATTTAAAATAATTAACCAAACCCAAGAAACTTATTCAGGCATAAGTACTCAAACTAATTTCGCCAATTTTATTTCTTATGGATGTCGAGAGATATCATAGAAATATTAATTCATCACATCAATTTTATTGAAATAGAATTTTAAAAAATTTACTGATTACAGTTACTAAATAAAATATCTAATTTACCTTTTTCGCAAATTTTCATTTTATATGAAAACATCAAAATAAGTCAAGAATTGTCTGCGTCCCTTTTCGAAATATGTTTTCCCTCAATTTTGTAAACAGGATGAATTCTGTCGATTAATCTCATCTTGAAAGTACAGATAAGCTATGTAATTTATGTTCCGTTTATAAATAATTAAATCTTCAAATAGTATTTCCTTTGGACAAATTATTTTTCATCAAAATCGGTCACCAGAAGACGGTTGGTATCAAACAACTTTGATAAACTACACTCCATCGCAAAAAGTATAAAATTATAGTTACAATAAGTGAAACTTGTGAAATAATAGTCTCTGATTGATTTTCTGCACTTCAATGTGGCGATATTATCTATTTGGCGACGAAAATTGGCGAAATCAATCAGTTGTTGAGGTAAAGCAATTAGTGCAAACTTTTATTTGCAGTATCGCTCGAAATGGAAATAAATGGATGTGAGGTGGGTGGTAGGCGATCAATTATTGCTCACCAAAAAATAATTGGTATTTATAAGAAAAAAATGTTTTCGAAATTATAACAATAGTTTTTCTGAAACTAAGTGAGACAGTACATTTTGGATTTCTCTTATAAATGGCAATTAGAGGAAGACAAGCGACTATTGATGGAGTATTTCGTTGGTATGGAATTTGAAAGTAAATTGAATGCTTTGGAATCTGGTAAATAATTTTGGTTGATGAATAACAAAACGGGACTCCACACGTTAACGGGACTCCACTCCACACGGCCTGTGACACGTTAAATGAGTGAGCCAAACGTCTTCCCGCTACTGTGGTGTGGAGAGGTTGTGTCAGCTCAGGTGTCGTCCCCGTCATCTGACTACGATTAAAAATTTCGAAATCAGTTCCAAAATAGCCCTAGTGGCGGCGGGACGTCAATATAACTAAATTAAATTCCGCTATTAATTTTCTATTTTTTAAAGAATGACAGTTTTTTTCAAGAAATCATTAACATTTTTAAAAAAATGTTAACAAATATGAAAGTATTATAAAGATTAAATAAATTTGAGAGTTATTTGTAATTTTTTTACAGAACCAGGTACAAAAATCCCTTTGTGCCGTGTTCACGATTCATTTGATCAAAGCAGACGTCATTGAATGATGCAAATTACTCTACCACAATTTTTACTTACACTTACTTCACAAACATTCTTGCATTCTGGTGGCACCTGAAACGCAGCAACTTTCGCACATATCTTTGCCATCTTTGCTGTTCTCCAAAAAGTCGAAAAGTCTGCGCTTAAACTAAAATTACTGTAAATAAAAATTTTAGACTTTGAAACCAGAGGATGATTATAACATGATAACTGAAATGTATCAGTTAATCAACAATAAATAAACATAATCAATAAATACATACAAATTCATCGCACAAACACTAGTAAATCTATACTTAAAAATATGTATTCGATTTCGAATATCAATTTTACATTCCTTTGTTGTGAACCTTAATTATGTTGATTAAAGGATATAAAAAGTAAAAATGTCGGCGTTTTAATGTAGAGGTAGCGCATCTTCCTCGTGATCCTTCCTGGATTCGACACCTGGTTCGGACATCGTTGTTTTTCAATGACGCGAAACGCGTGATTTTGCCCCCCCCCCTCCTGTAAAAAGGGGCTCAGCAGGCGAATGTGATGCGTGTGTGGTTAAGACGTACTCTTGGCCCTAATTGGCGCTATTAAAAAAAAAGATACACCCTCGGATTAAAAACGCTGACTGCGTCAACGAGCTTGTCCATGACAAATGTCATTAGAAACAACAACAGTAGTAAAAATGCAATGAAGAGAAAACAAACGGAACATTACTCAGCAGTTTCTTTAATTCGATAATTTAAAATCTTAAATTTTCAAATATTTGAAACATAGATCTATTTTCAAACTCATGATAATTAAAAATTCAAAAATAATTAAATCTTTTAGATTTTAGACAAATTATAAATTCTTGACCTAAATAAAGTTCAAGTGAAATATCATTTTTTTTCTCATAGCACAAAACAAAATTCCATCCCTTTAACCATCCCATGGATTTGTCCGAACTATCAGGGGATTGAAAAAATATTTTGTTGTGGTTGCCAAATTCAAGACACTTTTTGGTGTACGAATGTTTTTCGAATTTTAGTGCCTGAAAAAGAATGTTGCACATGGCGCAAAGCAAATACTTTGTGAAAAGCATTTAATTTTGTAATCAACGAGAAAGACAAGAGGGAAATACTTGTAATATAAAGAAAACTATGAGGTGAAAATTACGTTTTTAGTAAAAAAATAATGTGTAAGTTAGTACTGGAAGGACACATCGATATTTAATTTAAATTGTCATACTATTTTTAACTGACTTTATTTGTTTCATTTACCCCATCAATTCTTGCAATCCTTATTCTTTCACTACTCAATGCATTAAACCAGTTATAGAAGTATTTAACTCTTGTTTGATAAACTCCCCATTAATAATAATGTTTGATAAAAGCATCACATGCGTTCAGTTAAAGCAAAGGTGAGGTTACACTCAATCAGTTATAAGATCCAATAAGTTGCGCATGTTCAGAAGAAATTATGCTAGCGTTAAGAGAGCGGACAATAGCTTGTCCCGAAAGGGATTATTTTTAATTATTTGTTACTATACAGTTTCTATTTGCTACTTTACAGCGTGATCTTATCCCCTGGAGGCATCTCGTAGTTGGGGATGGGTTGCTTCTGGTATGGTGGTTGGATGGGTACACAAATAGGTGGGGATTAGGCTCCTCCCATCGATGACGGGACGTACTTCTTTCAGGGAGGGTGGTACCGTGGCCGGTGTCGGCCAATAAAACTCAACCACAGTTCCCGCTAATTGCTGTTGTGCCAGTCTGGTCATTCAGTGTTGATGGTTAATGTACGGTTCCCAAATTTGGGGGGCCACATCAGCCACAAATATTAAGAAGTTGCAAGTTTTCCAAAATAAACATCTGAGGCGAATAGTAAACGCACCTTGGTACGTCAGAGGAAAAATTATCCATGACGACCTCCCAACTGAACCTGTTTCGGAATTTATTAAAAATACGTCAAAAAGTTTCTTTGACAAATTACCCCAGATTCGTAACGAGTTACTCCAGCTGCCTGCATACGATCCTGCATTGCCTAGCTCTCGAAAGAGACCCAGAGCAGCAATCGAAAATTGTCACATCAACTTCCCAGCCGTCAAAAAGCTTCGGACAAACTAACTCTGTTACCAATCTGGGTTTAAAATTATCAAAATTATACCTGTTTAGGCCTTAGATAGCTACGATGTGCTACACGCGCGAAACTCTGGAATTTATGTTTTTTCAAGTCCAATTAAGCAAAATAGTCTAAATTACACCCCCATAAAAAGGCACGTGCAATGTAACTCCATTAAAATACTCTCAATAGCCCCATAAACAATATAAATCTATTATTTTATTAACTTAATTATTTTCAAAAAAAAATTAAATACCAATTTTCATGACGTTAGAGCTTCATTGCGCTCGTCCAAACTAGTTAAATTAAATTTAATGTACCCTAAATTTACAAATTAAAGTATCTATTCCAAATTATGATGTGGAGGTGCTCGTGACCACTTTGTCACAACGCGGAACTCCGAAACATTACCACGTTGCACGATGGTTAATCCCTATGCCTTCGAGGCGGTCGAAGAGTAACATCGCGATCTTACTGAAGGGTTTGTAGCTGGCTGAATGTAAACCCACCTTAAATTTGGTGCTAGTTCATGGATTCCTTTGTGAACCATCATTTGCATATAAGTGCTGTATGAAAATGGGTTGTGTTGTGCTGGTGAATTAGGTACTATCTGGAAATCGATCTCTAAAGAAAGTTAGATGTTTTGGTTTTTGGATAATGGCAATGCACTTTCTATAATTTAGAGCACGTTTTATGGTATTAAGGTTGCTTATAGTATTTACCGGTATTTTTATTTTTATAATAAAATTACCGGGTTCTCCTTTGTCCCTTTAATCAGTTCAGAGACACTTCTTCGACGATTCGTTTACTGTATTTTCTATTGCCTAATCGAAACAGTGATGCCTTAATTCCATAACTTGTTGTCCATCTTCTTCCTGTTAAAGGATATCATTTTCCCGCAGCATTTTTCCGGCTGTTGCGTTTTACTAAAAAATAAAGTCTTCTTTTCAAAAATTTTCTTTGGAAACTAAGTTCATATTTTCTCCTCCATATTGCACTAGAATTACCAAAAACACCAAATGCGATTCATTAACATTTCGTCATATACGGTTACATCTTTTTATCTCTTCTATGCATTTTTTTTCTATTTTCAAACTATCAGTAACATTCTGCACGTTTTTGTTTTTCTCCATATTGTTTTAGAAATTCTGATAGCATAGATACAGTTATCGTATTCCTAATGAAGTCACACCCTTAAAAATTTCTTTCGTAAAGTACTTAAGACATTTTATGCCCTTTGAAGAAATATTTCCAATCACTACCCTTCTTAGATATCGTTTGGCAATTTCTTACTAAAGTACTGTATTTGTAAAGCAGTAACTACAGAAAACAGATTTACTCGTAAAAAATAAATCTGATTACTTTTGTTATTCAAAATGAACTTGAACAATTTCTGAAATTCATTAGGTTCTCAAAAAGAATATTAATAATGGCTGTTAATGCACTCAATTTTTTTCGCTTATATCTGTGTTTTATCTATCTTAAATTAATATTTAAGATGTTTTTATTTTATTTTTAATATTAAATTCAACATTATTTTTTTCTTTATATCTATATGATTTCATACATGTGTATTAACTACATGTCAGTGAAAAAGCCACAAGATGTCATGCTAATCGTAAAAAGCGGTTATTCACAATATGTCACAGCAAAAATTTGAGTTTCCTCGACAATAGCAAATACTTAAGTTTCAAATTCGCCAACTGCGTGAAGTTAAGACAAATAACAAGCATTGTTCGCCAATAACAAACACTGAAGCTTCAAGTTCGCCAATGGCATATGTTAACTCAAATGTTCGGCAATGATAAGCATTAAATGTATAAAATGCCAATAATTCATTTAGGTGCGTGAAATGTGGTGTTTCTTTTATAACCATCGTAATCTTCTTAATTAAATATAGTATATTAATGTTCTATATTTAATTAAGAGATACATAGTTCCTTTAAATGTATGACATACATAATTATTATTTACGAAAAGAAGTAAAAACTTTGGTTTATTCCGCTCATTTACTGCACTTAGAAAAACTTTGTCATTCATGTAGACACTTACCTTCAGAGTTAAAAATTATCTTGAGGGCTTTCCTTAAAATTAATAGGTTATTTTTTTACTATAAACATTATTTTGGCTTAGTTTCAGAGTGATCTACTAGCAATCTCCTCTCTCATTGTAATCAAACAGCTATGATTGTTTTTGAATTGAGTAGATGCTTGGCTGACGATTAATTCAAGAAAGTTTTTAACTGCTTTTAACAGTGTTACTTACGCAATGATACAATCATACTACCATGGTAAAATGCATTTTTGTTACTTCATTTCAAAATTTTTATAGAATTGATCGTTTATTGCGATGATGCACTACAAATACCATGAGATAATTTACGGACATTCTGAAATTTTGAATAGTCTTTGAAATTCTGAATTTTACGGAACATAATTTGGGCAATTTTATTGCTATGATAATTACAAAAATTTTTAATAAAAAAAACTAAGATTAACTCTTTATCATATTTATATAATAAAAGTAATTGTTAAAATTTCCAAAAGAATATTTTTAATAAGATTGCATACATTTTATAAGAAACATAATTTACTATATAAAAATAGACTTTTTAAAAAGGCAAATGTATTCCGTAAGAATTTCAGATGATATCATTTGAAATTATATTTTTATGTTAAAAATCTTTAAATATTATTTTGTGAAAAAATCCAGGGCTTCAACATCTAAACTTACTTCTTAATTCTACTCAGCCACGAGATTCAAATTAGCAAATTTCGCTTAAAACATCAATAATATCAAAACAAAGATCCTCGTTTTAAAAATAGCCCCTTTTTTCACCACCTCATTTAATTTTAATTAAAAGAAAGACAATAGCACAAATTCTTCAATGACAGATTTTAATCAGCAAAGACTTGTCATATTCAAGGAGCTTTTGGACAGCGAGGAGTTGGTGAACCTAACGCTGGTAACGGAGGACGGTGGTCAGTTGAAAGTTCATCTGGAGCTCTTGGCTGCTATTAGTCCTTATTTTCGGCGCATGATCGACTCTTGCAAAAATTCGTCTTGGGAAATCATGCACGTGCCTGGGACATCCAAAGACACCTTGAGTGAAATAGTCAATTACATTTATACGGGAAAACTCTGCTTGAGGGAAGACAAAGTGAAATCCCTGATTGATGCGGCGGAATTGCTGCAGGTCCCGGGGGTCGTGAAGCTCTGCAAGCAGTTCCTAGCATCCACCATCACGGTCCCGAACTGCATCAGCAGATACAACTTCGCCAATTGCTACCAATATTCGGATTTGAAAGAGAAAGCGATGGCATTCATCCTTACTAACTTTGAAGACGTGAGTGAATTTCAACAACATGCTTTAATCATCTAAATAAGAACTGACAATGACAAGAAGGGGCCATTAAATTAATTATTAACTGGGAAAGGTTTCATCCCACAATAACAAATTATAAACACATTCATTACTAAGAGTAAATTTAAATTATTTTTTGTTGCCTGAACCTGTAACATTGACTTTTCATGAATTACCAAAAACTAAAATCAAAATTTTCTGATAGTTGATATAGATATAAGAAAATGTTAGTAAAAAATATATAATTCTAAGATGTTTTAAAACTAAAATTAAATTTACTTCGTTTTCTCTGTTTCCATAAAATGCATATCTTCAAAATTAGTTGACATAATATTAATAGCATTGAATTGATCTCCTAAGGTTATAAATATAAATAAGACTTATTGAATAACTTCAATAGAACGCGATGAACTACATCCTATCGTAAAAATACCATATTATTATAAAGTTATACATGTTACCTTTATTTTTATTTTAAACTATACTCATACAATAATAATTTAGCCTTTTGAGGGGTTAACAATTCTTCAAATTGGGGAAATTATTTGATGAAAGTCTTTAATTCAGAAACTTTGTTCCAAGCATTAAAAAGATCTACACTTCTATTTATTTCATTTGGATCTTATTACGATATATTATACTTGTCCTAACTTCTCGTTTTTCACTTACTACAGAAACTACTAGAAAAAAATTCATTGTTTTTTCTTATTATTCCAATCCAGAAGAGTACCACTCACAAAATCTCACCTTGTCGCTGTTTCCAAATACCGATTAACTAAGGTCATATTTCTGCATCCATGTATGCTTAAATATATATCCGCAATTTTCTACTCCTAACCAGTTGTCCAATCTTTAAAGCACAATTATCGAATTTCTTCTTGTTATAGATTTTCCCTTTATATTTCAAGTAAAAAAAAATCAAGAGTTCATTCGGATATTTCAAAAACAAACAATGCAATGACATTGCGCCGGTAGAAAGTTTGAAACCTACTTTTTTTATTTACCATATGTGTAGGCGCTTGGAAAAGAATGTTATTTGGAGGATTTTGACAATTCTATTGTTTCACTTAAAAAATCATGCAAATTTCTCTTTCTTCTGTTAGTTTGACTGAAGTCCGTTTAGGTTTTTTGCTGCAATTCACTATATAAATGTGAACTATCACCATTATGTTAATGCTGCAGAAATTAAGAGGAATATGAAATTCTGTGGATTGTTTAGGGAGTTGATAAATAACTGTCAACTTGGTTTTAAGTTGAAATATTCTATACTGAATAAACTGTCGAGAAATTGAAAGAGTTAAGCTTATAGAGAGAAATTCAATTGATTTTACCAAACAAAATACCACTACTGAAAAAAACCGAAAATATTTATTTCAAATAACATTAAGTTTATCTTAAACGGCTTAAATCGATTAAAAACAAAATATTCCTGGTTCCTTAGGTTTATAAAACCAATGTAGAATATAGTGATCTTCACATTGATGATTTGCTCTCCATTTTGAACTCCGACGTACTGAACGTGAAAGAAGAGGAGACTGTGTATTGGGCGATGCTCAAATGGGTGGACGCTGATTCGGATAACAGGATCCTCCATCTCAGCTCCATTTTGAGGTGTTTGCGAATAGGACTCTGCAATTTCAAGTAAGTTTTGTATTTATTAGAATATGAAAAATCGAAAACATAAATGACACCATCAGCTTGTTTGTTACTAACCATTTTTAGTAATCAGTTTATTCTTCGAAATTATTGATAGTTTAGGCTTTTAAGTGAAGAATATGGAATACATGCATTGTAAACATTTTACCTTGTTATTACCCGATTTTAAATTAAATCAATTTACTGTAAATTAGAAGCGTATAGATTACAAAGCGGAAATGAAAATTCTACTATGGAGTTTATGATTGGCAAAAACAAGCAATTGAATGTTTCGATGTATGAATTTGAAACCTTTTGTATCATTTAAAAAAAACCGTTACAGATACACATAAATTTAATTTAAAAAAACTTCTGAGATAAAAAAAGCACGGAAATTGAATTTATATTATTAAAAAAGATCGTTGTTTTTAGTTTTTTAATTAACTCATATTTTAAATGACTTTTGCTATCGAAAAATAAACAGTTTTTAAAAATTTGTCTCCAAAACCACGTTTGACAAATTTCATTTTGAATGGACAAAAACCATAGAATTTTTTAAACGATATACAAATATACATTCACCTCACATATATATGTGTGTTTTAGTATGTATATTTACAGATTTTCAATAGACATCGTAGTCAGAGAGAATCCGTGGACATTCTTCAGAAGATATAGATCGTCTTGCAAAACACGACGAAGTGTAGAGTCACATTTATATTTTCGAAAATATAAAAAACCAACCTAAAATTGGACAACAATCTGGTAGTCCGCTATCGAACTTGGGTCTCCTGTTTGCAGTGTCTTAACCATTATACTCTTCGCAGTTTGGCGATGGGACACATTATTAGTTTTCATGAATGAACGTTCTAAATGTTATAATACCTTTATACTAAATCTCATCTCTATTTGAAGTTTCAACCTCGTGCCCTCCCCTTGTTTGCCAAAAAATTCATGAAGCCTATCTTAAGGTCACAAATGATGCACTGAATAATGTGAATAAAATATTCTTTTAAAAATACCTTTTTAATAGATGTCGTTGTTCATTTTGTATAATTTTTTTTTAGATATTTTAGTGCATTTTTGCATTTGCTAATTTTAATGAAAATAATAAATTTTTATTATGCAAAGGTGTTATGATTTCCCCTTATAAAAACTTTCTGTGAGGTACTTTTTTTCTCTTGAAAAGACTAGCTTCGATCAAAAAATGATCCGAGGAGTGGAAATGGATGTAAGTCGATGAATTGCATATTAATATCTCAGAAAACTATGGTCAAAAAAACTTCTTAAGTTCATAAATATATACAAAAAATTCATTTATTGGCCTTTATTTCCTGCGGAAGAAGTGTAAACCTTCAATTTATTTAATTGTTTACTCCCAACCTGGAGGTTGACAGAAATCAATAAACTATCTCACTTTTGGGTACCGTATAAATAATGAAATTTTTCATTTGAAAATATATGCACATTAAGGAACTAAATGCTTGTCAAACATATTAAAGACATTCTGTGTAAGTCACAAAGAATATTATAACTTTTTACTATTATTCAGCATTTTTAGAGTTATAATAAGACCTTTCTGAACTAAACGTTTTACAAAGTGCGACCACTTCCGACTTTTAGGTTCTTTGAAGACCATATTTGGAGCAACGAGTTGATATCCCGCAACGAGGATTGCCATGGCATTTTGTATCAGGCATCCCAGTTGTTCGCCGACCTTCAGAACGGAGACTCTCCCCAGACTGTCTACGACCTCCACCACCCTTTCCTGAGGCCGCGAGTCCCCAACGAGATCATTTTCGTGATGGGGGGATGGAGTGCCGGCAGCGCCACCAACATCATGGAGACTTACGACTGCAAGACGCAGCGATGGTTCCTGGCTCTCAACTCCGATACGATTCCCAGGTAAGGACTCTCTTCGCTTATTTTATCACGTGTCTATTTCAAAATAATTCAGTACTAATTATGTAACTCTACTTATCAATGGCAGCTTTACAGATGGCATCTAATGTCCTTCACTCACTATATGACTCCATGCAACTGGATGCAAAGTTTCGTTTAGTTTCATTACATATCTTTTTATTGAACATTTAGAAATGCCCATGCACCACTAAGTGTCAATCGAGACTTAAAGAAGGAGATAACACATTTCATAAAGACATCACATACAGAATAACTACTACTCACACATCATATTCGTTTACACAACCCCTTTTTAAGGGGGGAGGAGGGGGCAGATTTAAACATATCACGGATAGAACAGATAAAGAACAACCATGTCCGAACCGGGACTCGAACCCAGAATTCCCAGGTTTGGATATATTAACATTCAGGTTTTTATAACAAAACTAGAACTATTTTGGTATAGACATCGTAATTTTTAACAACGATCAGGTAATGAGGACGGCATCTCTATTCTTCGACGTCGCATCAGCGAGATGACTTTAGAACCAGTCGGATTTAATGTGCACCAGATCCACTTACACGTTGGTTCTTCGGTAGAATAGAGTCTCGAAATTGAAACTGTCGTTTCCTAAACCGAGACTTTACTACAAGGCTCAATCGGATTCGAGGAATTTAACTTTAATTCTATTTATCGAACAACCTTTGAAATATTTAAACAATACTTAAAAATATTAAATGTAGGAAATGAGCGTATTAAAAATTACAAAAAAAATTATGCAATAACTGCAAATAATCCATGATTTCTCCATCCTAGGTGAATGCGTGAGTAAGGAAGACACTGAGAGACAGCTTTGCTAGTTAATCTTTTATACTAGAAATGAAATAGCTTTGTTTGTTGGTTGGTGTCATTATCAATGCCAAGTCATCACCTACATTTCAATATTTGGACTCAATTTTATTTTCTGATAATGCAGTATTAACTGAAACAACCATAAAATCGTTTTTTAGTAAGTCAAAAAGTTTTTTTTTTAAATTATTGCTTAATTTCAGTAATAACTGAAAAAATTAGATATTCTGTTTTTGTTCTTGGGGAAAGAAAGTCACAAAGTAGAATCAAAGCAGATTTCACGAAGTAGAATATCTGCTTATGATGAATATTTGCGTCAAAGGTAGAATATCTACGTACAATCGAGTATCTATTGAGATTGAGTATTGCAATCACAAAGAATCCAATCTATTCCAATTGATCAGTAAGAGAATGTTTCAATCTCCATTTCAGGGCCTACCATGGCATGATTTGGCACCAGCAGAAGATCTACGTGATCGGCGGTTTCGACGGCAACCAGTGCTTCAACAGCGTTCGTTGCTACGACCCCGTGACGCATGTTTGGGAGGAGAAGGGCTGCATGTACGTCCAGAGGTGTTACGTCAGCGTGGCTGCGGTCGGGGAGTACCTGTATGCCCTGGGGGGATACGACGGACACCGGCGCAACAAGTCCTGCGAGAGATACGACTCCACGAGAAATCAGTGGAGCTTCATCGCCAACATGCACAACATACGGAGCGATGCCAGCGCCGATTCTTTGGACGGTTCGTCGACACCTCTTTCACTTTCTGTTGATATAGATTATTTCCCAAACGTGAGCAAGTGGGTCAATGTATTATAAATTTCATTTGTAAATTTAGGGAATAATTATGCCTCATAGCATTTACTTTTAAAAAGGAATATATTGGCTAAAAACTCTCTTGGTATATATACAGCAGATAGGCACGAATGAAAAATTTACCATTTTATTTTTAACGTTGTTGAAAATTGCCAAATTAAGTATTTTTTTACAATAATAGCTGAAATTTGCCTCAATATAAACACAATACATGTAACAGAGTGAGGGAGGTATTTATAATATTTATTTAGTAATTTTAGCACGCATTTAAATAACAAAATCCTCAAAGCATACAAAACAATCCAATGTAATTTTAGACACTCAAACTATTGCTGAACAGAATTTGGGGAAATCGTGAAGAAAAATTATAAAGGGGCTTTTTAAATGTTGTTTGTCTTGTTCTATTCTGGCAAACATTTGAAAGCACAGTCCCTCAAAAATAATTGCCGCACTATTTTTTACACTATATTTAAGTTTTTATCACGATTTCTAAAACATTGGAATAAAATAAGAATTTTAAAGTTTTAAATAAATAAAAAAAACTGCATTTATTATCAATTTAATTTTTTTCTGCCTTACTGTCATTTAGTTGCAATATATTGTTATAAAATTTAATAAATAACATTATTCTAAAATTCACTAAATATAGATATCGTAATATAAAAGTATAATATCATAATATATACACATCATATCATGAGGAATCCAAATATAATTAGATTAAACAATTTGCTGATAATTTAGTTTTGAAACAATGATTTGCTTTCAAGAATGTCCACTTTGAGAAAATTTAAAATCCATAGAACCTCGGGAGTTGAATGAAAAATAGAATATAAAATTCTAATTTTACAAGTACGAAGACTTAATTTAAATTAAAGAGTATAAAAATTTGCTGTGATATCAAAAATCACATTAGCCGTTGATTATTTTTTGGAAGTAAGCAGATTTATGCAAGAGATGGATATTTCCTTCGTAAGCAATATATTATCTAATATATTTAAATGAATTATTTAAGTAGACGAGAAATGCAGATTGCAAATAAAAAAATGATTTTTTTTTAAATTCAGGTAATTTAATTGACCAAACATATATGCGAAACAAACAATAAAAATTCTCAGTTTCTACGTGGGAAAGTCAAATGAAAGTGATCCAACCCCCATGTGCAAGAATGGTTCAGTTCTTCATTTGTGACCACACACATAGCCCAGAGACATCCCTAATTTACGAAAGTGATTCAAAAGTGTGAGGTTAAAGTTCTTGAAGGCGCTCATACAATGGATTGAAGACTGTAGCGTGGCATCATGGACGCTCCAAAGGAGAGACAGCATGGTGTCGGGAGTCTTTTGGCAGCTGGAGGTGTTTCCCAAACACGAAGTTAATCGCAGTATGACAGTAGTATATGGTGAACATCGCCTCTCATTGGCCACTGTAAAGCATTAGATTAAATGGTTCAGAGAAGAACATGATCTTGCTACACGACAATGCCCGTCCCCTCGTCGCTGATGTGGTAAAGACAAAACTGCTAAGTTTCCATTGGGAAACCGGCAAACACACTCCATACGTACCAGATTTGTCACCATGCGACTTTCACATTTTCAGAAAACTGAAAAAACATTTCAAGGTTACCAGTTTCGGGTCGGACGACTCCGTGAAGGAGTCAGTTGCAGACTAGTTGAATAAGCAACCCAAGAAGTTCCGTGAGACGGGAATCATGCGGCTTGTTTGTCCATGGCACAAATGTCTAAATGTTCATAGAGACTACTTTTAACCTTTTACACTCCGAAAAATAATTAAACGCAAAATATTCACCTAATACAAAAATTTGCTTATTGCTACGAAAAATAAATATACATTTCTTTTAAGTCGAATTTCTTTGAAAATCAACATCTCTTAACCATTACGCAGGCATTTTTAACAATTAAATTTCATTAAATAAATAAATAAAGCGTCACAATTCTGCAAAATTTTACATGGTGAGTCAGATGCACTATCGGAGTGAAAAGGGTTAAATAAAGTACTCTGTCATATATTCGCATTGGCTCGCTTTCATTTTACTCGCCCTTCTATAAAAATAATCTAACCAAAATGCGTCGGAGAATGAAGATGAAATTTCTTAAAACACATTTTATTCCTCTCGTTTTTATGTATGAGAAGCATTACTTTTTATTGAATCATACTTAAAATGTACTTAATGAAATAAAATTTACATAATAAGATACTTAAAAGCCTTAGGTTAGGTTACATAATAAGATACTTAAAAAACTTTTGAGGTTTTATCATATGAAGAGTTGTTTCCCTTTGAAGAGTTTTCAGAAACTTCCATAGGGTTTAGTTTAAGAGGTGCATTTCTTTCTAGGGAAGATTTACATTGCGGGTGGCTTCAACGGTACACAGGTGTTGGACAGCGCAGAATGCTACGACCCGGAAGCGAATGAGTGGACACTTATTCCAAACATGAATACTCCTCGCAGTGGCGTCAAAGTTGTGGCATTCAGGAATTACCTTTTCGTCATTGGAGGGTTCAATGGCAGCAACAGACTTTCCACAGGTAAGAGACGATACTCGAATTGAATCAGGGACAAAGCGATAGACTGATAACCTTAAAGGCAGCCAGGCATCGTTATCATTTTGTAAAGATTTCGAGCTACTGTGGGAATTCACAGATTGTCCAAATATCATACATCTTTAATCTGTTTTCTAACTGGAATATTCATTATACTGGGTTCATATGAAGTAATTTCTGGCCAATATTGATACCAAAAATCTTGTCACAAATCAGTAACTGATTTTCTTTATTACTAAATAATAGGCCTTTTTTTTCGTCTATTTTTTCAGCTTTCAGCTACTAAATTCCCCTTACTGCCTTTTGGGAATGATTTGACAATTCAGATATTTTCGTTTTACATTGTGATTTAATATGTCGAATGTCTTTCCTTTCTTGCAATTGCTTATAAATCTTGTATAGCTGAAAGCTGCCATTAAAAATTCATATTTACTGAATAAGTTATCCAAAATTAGGTTCAAAATGTATTTCCTTAATGTTATGGAATAAATTGTATTGATTTATTTATATTTCTGATATCACTGTCAAAGTCTTTGTTCATTATTTTTTGATTAACAAGTAATTTCTTTTATGCTTAAAGGTAATGTACTTTTCTACAGAAAGGCTTGTACCGTGGACAGTGATGTCCCTCAGGACTCAAATACAGTAGATAAAAAATCATTTTCACAAACTCTAACTTATATAAATAAAATAAGGTTCTGAATAAAAAACATTATTTACATGCTAAAAATGTAAACATTCAATGAGAAAGCAGCACACAGCTTCTATATATATTGCCTTATAATTTCAAATTACAGAATTAAACTATTGAATAAATGATTTTGCTGTTTCTGTCTGATTGTATTAATCTTGTGTATAAAATATGTCAGTTGAATAAAAAAACCCAGTTTCTAAGGATGGATTCATTTACAAAAGTATTCAGTAATAAAAAAGCAATTGATTCATACAGCTGAATAATTACATTGCTCCTAATTTTTGACATTTAAATTATTTTCCATTTATTTCTATCTTTCAAGATTATCCTTTATTTATATTTTTAACATTCTTTTTAATCAATAAAAATATATAATAATTAATAATTAACAATGTATTTGACAAAGCACACACAATTTACAACTAAACGCATACTTTAAAGTTTAAGTAAAAAGAAAATTTTAAAATTTAGTTTGATTGCAAATAAAGTGATGAACGAATTTAAAAACTGGAAAGTGCTTCATAAAGGAGCATTACTTTCTACTGTTACTTTTCTCTGATTTTAAAAGCGCTAAAATTTTTCAACTGCGTGTGCTGAAAGTTTCTGTACTCACTTTTATTAAATTAACTCTCCTTGTTTATTTTATTCATGTTATAAACTTCCAGATCTCATGTGAATTTTCCCTCTGCACGTATTGCATGCGTGTTAACCACATTCCAGCGATTAATCAAAAACGATTTCATCTTTGTTGCAATTAACAATGAAGGGGCGAAAATTTCGTCAAAGATGCTATTTCATCATTGACTATGTTTGCCAACGACATGTCTTTGCCTCAAAGTTTATTTTTATGGCAATGGAACATCAGCAAAGTATTCAAGTTATATAACAAACGTTTTTGTAAAAACTTTCGAAAATGACAAAAAAGAAATAAAACATGATTGCTTTCGGACATTGCTTCAGAAAAGTCACCATCGAGACTTCTGATTTCTTTCGAGTTTCTCGTGTCTGGTGACGTTCTCAACAAATCTTGGTCGTTCATGTAGTCGAATAATGGACTTCATCTCAGTCATGTTATTATTATTTTTTTAATTTGAGGGTTTGAATTTGGAATTTGGGATCTATTGTCATTTTCTCGGTTTAATAAAAGTTAGTAACTAGAGTGGGTTATCAACCAAACGGAAGTTTCTGATGAATCTAAGGATAACACTAAGCTATGTTTCCATCTGAGATGGATAAACGTGACCATCCACCACGAAGATCCTGAAGATCAGCTCATCAGCTCGTCTTTTTGCCATCCACTTATTTTTTTTTAAACTCTCGACATAAAATAAGCTACATATGTATTTTCATTATACTTAATAAATTTACAAAACAATAATCCAAGAATTTTTTGTTTGTTTGCTGAACAACAAAAGCTTTTAATCAGAAATACTTCAAAGGATTTGAGCTTTTTAAAGTTATCATAAAAATTTGGAAATCAAATACGAATTTTAGCAAAAAACAGTTGAGATAAGAATCAATAGAATATGTATTAGATGTCTGATATTAGTTGAATCATTTTTATTTTATTTCTACACTTATATTTCACATAGTTTAACCAATAGTCTTTTATATAAACCTATTGATAATGTTTATCTTACTTTTATTTAATTAATTTTAATTAACTTCTAATGGCTTACTTAAGGAAATTTATGCATCTTATTTTGCTTTTTCTATGATTTTAAATTACTTCGAATGAGCCCTTTTGAAATTTTGAAGCCTCGTTTAAAGTTTCAAATGTCACATTTTACAGGTATTACATCCTGTAGCATAATATTGTACAATATTGTGAGACATTATATAATATTAAATAATATTCCACAATATTAAACAATATTAACAAATATTGTGCAATATTGTACAATATTTGAGTGCTGCTAGGGTTATGATCCACAGAGCCTTTTTAGAAAGTATATTTAATAGCTTATTCAGATTATAATAAATTACAACAGTGTGTAATGAAATAAAAACAGCGATCCGTTCATTGCTCTGCAGTCGAGCGGTACGACAAAGTGACCAAAATGTGGACATTCGTGGCGCCGATGCTCGGACCTCGCAGCAACTTCGCCACCGCCATCATCAACGACCTGCTCTACGCGATCGGAGGATTCAATGGTGAGTCACTCCCTGCGTCCTCATTTCCAAAAGAAGGGTTAGTTTTTCGAAACATCTTGAAATTCCATTAATAAGGAATTTTTTTAAATCATAATGTTGAACATGAGAACATAATTTTTTAGGAGGTGTTGGTGCCTCCAATATATATATATATATATATATATATATATATATATATATATATATATAATAGAGGAATAGAGATCGATAGGGAAATCTCGTTATTGTTTCAAACCAGTTTAAATTGTTTACTGAATTAAACTAATTAAGGTAAATAATGACTTAAAAATAATAATGTTCTCACATGCTTACTTGAAATTTACCATATATGATTTCATCATATTTATCCTTTTCGCTTGATATTCAACAAGGATCATATATTTAGCAATAAAAAAGACATATTTTGACCTCAACAATCAATATCTGTTACAAAACTACTCCTAGAAATTCATAATTTCCACGAAGCACACATGTTACAATCGGAATATTAAATTCAGCTAATATATTTGTAATAACTGCAAATTGTTCTCATTTACACCAATTATTGTTTATTATTGATTTAAAATTCTAATTAGAGTAATAATTTATAGTAAATGCAATGACTTCTCGTATTATTAAATTAATAGTTTAAAGTAAAAAACTGCTGCTATATTATTTTTCTACGTCAAAGTGCAATTTGAAAAAAATTCATACTCGAGATTCGATTTGTTATTTTCTCCCAAGTGGGGGTAAGTAACCAGACACAAACGAGGAATCCTGCTTTTCCCAGAAATTAATAACATGAATTAGAAACTCCAACATAATTATTGAAATCGATTTTAAAAAAGTCTTCCAGACAGATATCATCTTAAATCTGTCTAGAAAATTCCAGTCCTCTAAATTGAAAATCAGATAAATAATTTTGACGATTATAAAATTTGTATTTACTCTCGTAATAAATAAATTATTTTTATAAGGAGTTAAATTTAAATTCACTTTCCTCAGGACTGTCCACGATAGCTAGCGCTGAGTTATACGATCCTGTGAGTAATAGTTGGCGACCAGTCACCGACCTCAATCTCAACCGAAGCGCCCTAGCAGCTTGCAAGGTCAGCAATATATCCACAGCCCAAGAGTACACGTACATAGGTATGTACACGCAGGTAGGTTGGTCCAGAGATTTTCATCGATTCTAGTTATTCCTTTATATTACAGTTCAAAGCAATAAAAAAAAAAAGAAATTTGATTGACAAAGTATAAGCAAAATAATTATCAGAAAAGAAAGAATGTTACAGGATATTATTCAGAATTTACAGATTTATTATGGTTAGAGGTCCTTACGATAACTTGAATAATTTGGATTATATGAGTGTTGAAATATGTTATATAGGTTTGCATTGCATATTTCCTTTTTTTTATTTTAAATTATCACTTTAAGCTATTTTTATATTTTAGCATGGCAGTTGCACCATCCTATAGTTAATTCGAAACATTGTTTCATAAAGTTTTTTAAATTTAAAATTATATCTGCAAATTAACAATTCAAAGGTAAACGAATAATTAAAATTATAAACTTCCAATTTTTATTAAATTAGTGAAAACGTAATTGTATTGGTTATTTTTTATTCTTCCTGTAAAAATTTATGTTTTTTTATAATTCACCTAATCTATTTAATCTTCTATTTTTTAGGTAGCTTAGCTTTACAAGAATCTATGAATAATATTTGAAATCCAATGTGGCAATCCATAATCATTTACTTCTCATGCTTCAATAATCACAAATATAATAGACTATAAAATTCATGTCAATTTTCATTATGTAAATTTCGTATATTAAATTTAATTCTATTTATGAAAATTTGTACATGGTTTCAATTGCACAAAAGTAGCCAAATTATCGTAAATAAATCCTTTTCTGTGTAAGTAAATGTGCCTTCTTCTCAAAAGTATGCTATGCCAGTTGCATTGCTGTCATTCATTTTAGTAAAGTAAACATTTTAATTTTTAAATGGGATAAAAGGAACTTATAATGGAAGGAATATGAATTTCGATATTCCCCTTTTTTTCTTTAACATCCAAATTTTAAAAAAATTGTTACCGATAGATTTTTTATGAGTCTATAGAAGTCTTGCTCCTTGGATATATTTAAAACATATCGCACAGTTTACTACATTTTGAACAAGAAGTAAGTAGCCGTAGTAAAGCACAGTAGTTCACATGACAATCATTAAATACACTGCACTTATTTTTGCGTGAAATCTCTTGATCTGATATAAAAAAAGATAATGACATTAATTATGCAAATACAGGGTAAGCGTTTTAAAATGTTTCCCATTTTTTTTTAAGAATTAGTTTTAAAATGCTACTACAAGTATAGGAGGGGAATGCAATTGCCACATGGGAAATATTGACCTATTAATTTAGCTTCATCTCAAAAAATTTACCCCGTAATTCTTCTAGGTGACGCTAGCATTCTTAAAGGCAATAAAATTATTTTTTTCGGAGTTTATTCTACCAAAAAGCTTGTTTACAAAATTCAAAACCATAAACATTAAAATAAATCAATGAAAGAAAAATTATAAAAATTTCTGAGTTTTCTGTTTGCTTATTTTTTTATTTTAACAGAACTTGATTTATCATATAATTAATAATATATTTTGAATCAAAATGAAATCATGCTTGGCAAATTTGGCAAATAGTGGGAATTGTGCCAATAAATCGAAGCAAACAATGAAATAGGAAATCAAAATGAAAGAAAAGTAATTTAAAATATCTAAAAGGATGCCATGAATAAAAGTGTTACACATCTCTATTAAATACATTTATATGTTTAGATAAATATTGTATAGAAACTTCATTATCCGGAAACACTAAGAAAGCTCTGTAATTCGCCTAATTTTACATTTTATATAACTTGGTTCCTTTTAAATGGGAGATACTTTTAAAGTTGGATATAAATTATGCAGTCAACATTTTTTTTTCGAAAAAAAAGAACCACCGATAATTTTTCAGATCTGTGTCAATATTTCAGAATATTCAGTTAATATGTTGCATTGTTTCATTTATATATTCACGTTTTTCTAATAATTAATGAATGGATCAAAAAAATTCTAGATGCGGTACAAAGTTAGACGACCAAAATCAAACGACTTTTGCTGAAAACGATCAAATATCTTTGATTTACAGTAAAAAATGGCTTTAAATTCATCCCTACATTTTAGAAATTTATTGTTATAATTTCAAAGAATATTGGTCAAAGTTTGCTGTGTTTGATCAAACTTCTGAATTTTTACTTTCTCATATAGGGCGCATAAAGGAAGTATTGTAAACCTCAATAAATTTGAACTACAACTTTTGACGAATCGCCATGTTTCGGATCCCTCCGAAAATTCAAAAAACATATTTTTGAAAAATGCCTATCGATCAATGACAAAAATAATCCAAAACTGCTTTGAGATAGACGGTATATAAATTAGTACAAATTCTTTATAATCGATAATCTATTATTTGAGGTATATAAATTTATGATGCAGCTTTAAGATCGAATTTGTCGATTCCTTTCAAAATTTGTGCAAAGATTGTTCAGAAAATTTCTGTCTGTGCGTCTATCCTGAATAACAAAACTACATATTGTTATTCAGAATTTATTTACATAATACACTATTTGGCCAAATAGTATCCGAACTCTTAATGGTATGGACTTAGAGGCATACTGAAGCCCATATTAATGTTATATCTGTCCTCCTTTTGCCTTGATGACAGTCTGCACTTGTCTGAGAAGACTTTCCGCTCGTTTTTGATAGGTTTCTACAGGAATTGACCTCTAGGTGTCCATCACAGCTGAAGCGAGTGCTTGCAGTGAGAATGGTAGGTTAGACTGGCTACTTAATCTGCACTGCGATTCGTCCGAAAGATGGTCTCTGGGATTTAGAAGGAGCTTTGAGAAGGTCGGATCAGTTTTTGAATACCCATTTCGTCATGCCACGTCCGTGTAAGCCTCGATGTGTGAATAAAGTAGCTATCCTGCTGAAAATGGGCCTTCTTCACAATATTTCTACAGAGATGTGAATGCAGCATTGTTCAAAATGTCCACATACAACTCAGAATTCATGTTTCCAACTACAGGAACTAACGTACCCATGCCAAGCCATGAGAAACACCCCCATACTATTGTGATTCCGCGGTAAACTTAACAGTTCACACAATGCACTTACTAAAGAAGGGTACGATAGGTATTCTCTATAATCAGACGCGCACATGCGACTGCCAGATTGTAAAAAGAGATGCATTAGTTCAAATAGCACATGTCCATAGTCGAATAATGGTGAGCTCTGGACCACTACAATCGATGCTTCGCATTTTGTGGAGTGATGTTTGGCTTGTGCGCGGCTGCACGACCATGGAATCCCAAGTTCTTTAACTCTTGAAGAATAGTCCTGCAGCTAACACTAACTAACGCCTGATGAGCTTTGGGACACCTGAGATATTTCCAACAACGAGGACTTGCGATTTCATTTCACTACCCTTTTTAGAGTTCTGAGGCCCCGTTCACCAAGTATTTTTGGCCTAGCTGCTCGATTTTCTGCAGTTTCCCTGCCTCGAAGCTTCTGCTTCACAATTATTTCATCTATAGTGTATTTAAGCTTCTGTAGAATATTCGCAATCTCAAGAACTGATTTCCCACAAATTTGGCATCCCACTCTACTGCCACGATCCGACTCACCAAGCTCCTTTTGCTTACTCATTGCCTCACAAACGCATATATACAACCTAACAAACACTCTTTTATAGTTTTCGATTATGCATAAGATTGCATCACCCGCCTGAACCTCCTTATTAAGGGGTGTCCGGATACTTTTGACGAGATGGTGTAAACCGTAGAAAGCTTTGCCGATAAAGTTCGGTATACAGATTTATCATTTACAGTGTAAGATACCGCTCCAATTTCGAGCTAAATTCAGCAAGGAAATGACTACCTGTAAATATGTACTTTCAGTAACATGTAACCTTGGTAACTCAAAAACTCAATGATATAATATATAAAATAATCAAAAAAATATCAAATTTAAATATATCAAATCTATATGAATTTTTGAGAATACAAACATAATTTTGCGGCAAATATTTGCTTCAATCGGTCAGGAGGAACGTGGATAAATCCCAGAAATTCTATTATCGTGAAAAAATTTACAAAGAATCACGCTGCACATAGAGTAAAAATGCTAAATTCCAGCCAAAGATGTTTATTTCTTTACTATAGTACGCCAGTGCTGTACAAGACGTTCTCCGGAATGGCATCTTTATTGGAAAGCATGGAAAAAGATTCGGGGGGGGGGGGAATCACTCTTGCTGGTCCTAGAGATATTACTAAAAACTTTAAATGATTTTAAAAATTTACACGAATTAAATGCACCAGGAATTTATAGAACAGAACTCTTTCCAAATTCCATTATATAAGTAAATGCAAATCATTGTAATGTATATGAAAATGACGTATGTATATATCATTTAAAGGAAAAAACCAAACAGTGAATTTATTATATTTATTTTTTTCTTCTCTAAAAAATAATAGACCTACATTACATTGCCATCAAAAACATTTTTACAAGACAGAGCTGTACAATTAATATAGACTACAAATATTTTATATACAATGTCTTTCAAAGCAGAAAAAATACAGTTATTATTATTTCAAGTATTTCAAGGAACTTGCTTTCTTCGTTCCAATCAAATGATTTTCCTTTTTTTTTTTTCAACTCCAGATTTTCTTTTTGACAGACTTGAAGAACTTGGAGAATTTGCTTTTAGGCTTATTTGTTGCTGTTCAAATTATAAAAGAAAGAAATGTAAAATATAATATTATTCACGGTGAAGTTTGATGAGTATTTTATTTAAATATACAGTTTTGTTAGCACGATTGGCTAATCTGCGTGTAATTTTTAAATTTCACCGCAAATTATAAAATTCATGATTACTTAAAAACCATCATGAAGTTTGTCTTTGCAAATTATTTTTAGTTTTCGTTTAGTTATATTAATGACCCATTGTAAAGCAACACTTGGGCTATTTGTGGATCACCGCATGATCCGCGGTCAGATGACGAAAATGACACCTCAAATGGGACTCCCTTCTCACTGCCACACCACACCAGCGAATGAATTTTGGCCCTGACAACGGCAACAGATTATATATTCCTTACACGACGGTTCCTTGGTGGAAACGGGTTTCGAAATATATGGTGAAAAATCAACTTCAGTTGACTTACTTACTTAAAATAATTAATTTTAATATAAATGTTTTTAGCTAAACCATTACTATAATATCAACATTTACGAATATCCTAAATAAAGATTTGTACTACAGCGGCTCCTATATATATATATATATATATAGGAGC